>NW_023609431.1:0-45461 GCF_013339725.1 Rhipicephalus microplus | reverse complement strand
GTAAGCATGATAAACGAGAGATGCGTGTCATGTAACAACATGACTACATGCTGCTCTTATGATGCGTTTGCATCCGTTTCGCTAGCTGCCCATTTACGAAACTCGGTATTACGCAACGCGAACGGACGACATAGGCAAATGACACATCTAAGCACGATAACCACGACATGCGTGTCATGTAACAACTTGACTACATACCGCACTCATGATGCGCTCGCGGCCATTTTACTAGCTTCATATATGCCAAATCTGGTATTACGTGAGGGTAATGGATGACAAAGGCATGTGACACGTGCAAACATGATAATCATGAGATTTGTGTCATGTGAGAATATGACTACATGCCACGGTGAAGGTGCCAATACATTTCGACGTGACACGGTGCGCGTGCTCACCGGGGTTCATTTCGTCGCGTCACGCTGATGTTGCGATGTCAGGCGCCGGTCCTACCATTTACTCGCAGGCGTGCGCCGCGCTGCTTCGCTTTGACGCGTGCCTGTTTCAGCGCATCCGGCATGCCTCCAACACGAAAAGTATAAGACACAGTGTTGTCTGGGTAACTCATCGGCGCGAATTTAGCTGCGGTTGCCGTCGGGTCGCACCAACGGACGCTGGTCGCGCCGGTCGCGCCTGGCGTCAGACTACAGAGTGCTCGCGTTTTACTAACGTAGCGTCGCTTTGCCCAGCGTGCTCGCACGTCAACGCTACATCGGAGTATATTGGGCCCTTCATGATGCGCTCATGGCCGTTTCGCTAGCTCCACATATACCAAATTTGGATTTTGTGTTACGTGACGTCAATGAATGGCGAAATATTTGACTGGTGCAAACATGATAATCCTGACAAGCGTGTCATGTAAAAACACGACAACATACCTCGTTAATAGCGTGGTTATGGTCATTTCGCTAGCTGCACATATACTAAATTTGGTATCACGTGACGTGAACAGATGACGAAGGTAAACGACACATCCAAACATGACAATCATGACACGCAAGTCATGTACGGCATCATTTACCTCCACCTCGTAACTTTGTGCTAATTTTAAAGTGACATATCAACCATTCTCATTCGTGCCTCGCATGTCATCGATTCCGACAGTACGTGGCATCTACAAATTTTTCATCAATTTTTATGGAATGTACGAATCCACCCCTTTCAATGCAAAGAAACTAGCACAGGCCCATTAGAAGATAACAGTGCCATGTTATGCGTCCTCTGGAAAAATATTTGCTGCGGGAGAGTCCTTTTGCCATTCTAGTTCTTGTTTTAAAGACCATGATGCTCTCCGCCCGCTGTGTTCAATTCATGTCCACCCTACATCCTGTAATATTCCACAAGCATCATAAGCTGAAAAACAGGGAAGTAGGGAGTGATGAAGCATATATAAAAGTTTGGAATGTATTTAAAAGAGAATATTGACAAACAGAATTGCACAATGTCGCCTAACTAAAAGCGCATGCATCTTCCAAGGCGACGTTTCGAGTTATGTTAGAAGCACGTGTTACCTACCCCTGATATACGGAGACGGTTGAACACACCATTTCTATGCAGCTCAGCATATCTGAATTTGTTCACTTAATCGCGGGGCTACAAGACATTTCCAATTACACATTAAAGAATTAACACGCCAACACCAACAAATTAGTTTGTCACGGCACCATTTAATTAAATTTTCACGATGTCAGCTAGGGGAGAACTTTTTATCGCATGCTACTTCATGAAAGGTTGTAATAATAGCTGCTTGTCAAAAATTTTATTGTGTGGGGAGCCGCACCCCTAGTTATAAAATTTCGTGCTCGTTGCTTCATGCACTGCATAGTTTCTTCCGCCCATGTCAGTGTTTACAAAGCGCAATTTTTCAAGCAGGGTACAATTTCTGCGCATCCAGCGCAACGCTGTCATGAAAATGCATTCATTACTAAAAAAATGCTGTGTGAACAACAACCGAAAAAGCGGTGCCCAAGTGCTTTCAGTTCACTACCACATGCATTCATTATTAGGCTACATGCACAGATTTAATGGTCAGTTTCGAATGGGAGTGTTCATGATGACTGTGTTTCGCCGAGTAATGCACGGCCTTTGAATACCCGTGAAATCTGCAGTATTCAAGTAATTATTTCATCCATCATTATTATTGTGCAGTGCTTACTATGTGATTTCAATCTGGAGTTCGGTCGAGAGAATTTATGAATTTTGCATGAATATTTTCTTTTTATAGTTATTGCAGAATTTGTACAATTGAAATAGCCGAGGTAATATAAACGTCCACCTCTCCGCCACAAGTCACTGAAAACAAGTTATAACAGATTTTCATGGGGACAGCGACTACAACGCTTGCACCCATAGGCGTGCACCCTTAGGGTTCTTCATTACTGGAGGAACGGTAAATGTTTTACGACACCACTCCTACACCCTACTCTCGATGGTTGAGCCCAAAAAAGAAAGAATTTGATGATGGACAAAGTAATGAAAATGACGCTATTTCGAGCATCATATAAAGGCTTCCCAGTATTCCCCGCCTTTCCGGGGTAAAGGTGAGGAAGTAACAGTTGTTGATTTGTGGCAACTGAGGTCCTCGGCCATCATTGTTGTCAAATTTTTTATTGCCGTAACACGCAGTCTTAAATGATCACGGATTTAGCTAATTTAGTTACGGTATGTGGCATAATAGGCTTTAGATGATCTGGGGTGCAACCTTTACATCTTCCTCTGCTGTGCGCTCGTTGATGTCTTGAACCAAGAATGTACTCATTGCCAAAATCACCAACGCTCCTGTGCCTCTGCATTTAATTCACGAGCATAACTCAAACACAAAGAAGGGACAAAGTGGAAGTTGTTATTTTACAGGCGAGTAGGGAGCTATTAAGAATTATAACTAAAAAGGAAGGTTGAGGATGGGCACAGCTTGGTCATTGCATACTCTGTGTAGGGAACAAAGTCAGTGCTCTATCAAAACCCCATTTGCAGTTCTGGTTACCGTCACTAGGAAGGACCATTCTGGGAGAAAATCCCCCGAGGGAAATGATTCCCGACCGGGCTACCATTCCCGACGCCGAGAAATCTTTTTTCCTCTTCTTTCCTTTAGCTCTCTCAATGCGGAAGCCGAATTGAGCAAAGAAAATGCTTTTAGCTTTTTCTTTGTTTTCCCTGACTAGAAAATTCTTACCTGTGAAACGGACGACATGCCTGATATTTACACGTAAGCCCTCGCCAACAACAACAACAACAACAACAACAACAATAACAACAATAACAACAACAACAACCACGACAACCACAACAACAACAAAAAAAAACATGCCGGAGGTTGTCACTACTATTTTTCTATTATTTGTATGCTATATTTTCTATCAATTTCGTATTAAGGTCCCAAAGCACACCACTATATATAGCTGCCTAGGCCGTTTGATTGAATTCCTTACGGATCAAATTTTAACGCTGGTTTGATATTCGCTTGACTTTTTCTACAGGGATTTTAAATGGAAGCATTCTATAGTCGCACATATAGGTCACAAATCCGGCGTCAGTGGTGCTGTCGACACCCCCATTGCACATGCTCGCGTCTTGTGCCAACTGTCCTTCTCTCTCCTTTCTCTCGCCTTACAATTCCGATGCAGGCAGTGCCTGCTAGTAAAAAAAAAACGGCCGTGAGCGCATCATGAAGGGCCTATTATACTCCCATGTAGCATCGACGCGCGCGCTTCAGGCACAGCGACGCTACGTTAGCAAAACGCGAGCACTCTATAGTCTGACGCCAGACGCGACCAGCATCAGTTGGCGCAGGCTGATGGCAACCAGCACGACATGCAACATGCTGCATTTCGCGCCGATGCGTTACCCAGACAACACTGCGTCTCCCTTTTTTCGTGGCGAAGGGACGCCATACGCGTTGCAACGCGCATGCTTCAAAGCAAGGCAGCGTGGCGCGCACCCGCTAGTGTATGGCAGAACCGGCGCCTGGCATGGCAACGCCGGCGTGACGGCACGAAATGAACGCCAGCGAGCACGCGCACCGCATAAAGTCGAAATGTGTTGGCGCCTTGACTGTGGCATGTAGTCATCTTCTCACATGTCTCGCATTTCATGATTACAATGTTTGCACCAGTCAGATACCTTCATCATCCATTGGCGCCACGCAATACCAAATTTTGCGTATAGGAAGCTAGCGAAATGGCCGCGAGCGCATCATTCGTGTGGCATGTGGTCATGTTGTTACACGACACGCATGGCATGGTTATAATGTTTGGATGTGTCATTTACCCATGTCACGCGTTCACGTCACATAATACCGCGTTTGGTACAGGTGAAGCTAGCGAAACGGCCGCGAGCGCATCATGAGCGTGGCATGTAGTCATGTTGCTACATGACACGCATGTCTTGATTTTAATGTTAGGGTCTGTTGCTTGTGTTCGCCATGCAATCATGTCATACCATACCGGTTTTGCAGCATGCCATGTGAATGAAACCACCACAAGAGCTGCAGGACCATGAAATGTAAATTATGACATTCATGACATACTTGTCATGATTTTCATGTTAAGACTAGTCAAATATGTTCTCCATACAGTCATGTTATGCCATTTCAAGTTTGGTATTGATACCATTAACCAAACGGCCAGAAGAACTGAAAGTCGTAGGCGGCTACATAGATAGATAGATACGCTAAAGGTCACTGAAGTTCGCTAAGAAATGCTTCGCATTTTAAAAAGATTGCTTGCGCTGGACAACCGTTCAATACGGGCCACACTCTATATTTAGGCACTGGATCACGTGTTCGAATTCAGTGAAGGGCGTCTTTATTATGTTTTCGCTGAACTTGACCCTTTGCTTGACTCTAGTTTATGCAATGGAAATGACATCACCTTCAACATGACTCGTGTACTCTGAGTTCGAGCCAAGTATTCTACCAAAAAGCCACGGTGGCGCTTAGAACTCCGTTGGAAACTGCTTTTAGGCAGGCTGGATCTCGGGAATGCAATAGCGTTAATATGAATAATCAAGTGTTTTAGAAGAGCAAAGGAACAACTAGGCGTTACACAATTTCAATTGCGTAACAAGTGGGTCGTCGAATGGTACAACCACATTAAAATAACTCAAGGCATAACTCGTCATTGTCATCAGCCACAGCACAAAAAAATGCACGAAATCTTTTGCTATTGTGTAGCGGGTACAGCGCCTCTCCGAAGATTCACGAAGGGTGGCATAGTGAATCCCCCAAAGTGGGTACGTGCCATTTAACTAGGGAAACGAACAAACAAATGAATGAATGCACCCTTACTACACAAAAATTACTACGATTCAAGCGTGGGGTATTTTGCAAGAGAGCTTGTAGCAGTAACCTAATTAGTGTTTAGGAAAGACCCTGAAAGGCCATTTTTGTAGCTTTCACTGTGCCTGTGCTGTGGTGTCCGTGCAGGCCTGGCGTTTCTTTTGTTTTTTGTTTTACTACACATATCTTTTCTTAGCCTAGGACACCCGCAATACGCAATGATTGAATTCGAGGCAATCTATTTCTTGACCTGTTTTCACATTTAACTCCTGAAGTCGCTTTTACACGATGTGAGTTATCCGAACAGTGAACAAACATCTTCAACCATGTGATAATAGTGTGCTCTAACAATTCGAAGAATGGTGTCGTTGCCACAGTGAAGAAAAGTGACTGCTAAACAATAGCTGCAAGTGTGCCCCAATCGTGCAGATTGTCAGGAGGTCGAGTGATCGTCAAGAGGTCGAGTGGTCGAGGTGACAAGTGGACTTTCGCGCTGGCTGACGGGAGTGTACAGTATGTACATTTCACGGACTTTAAGCTTCAGGCTTTAGAACCTGTTATGCAGAATGCATAGATAAGTTCGTCCTTCTATCGCCTTCCTTAATATCTGTGTATTTGGTGGGAAAAAATTATTTTCAAGATATAAACGCTATAGCACCGGTTATTCTGCTGCAATGGTTTACGGTCTAACAAAAAAAACTTTTCCAATATTGTATGCACAACTGTAGGATATCTCGTCTTTACGCACGCTATTCGCTTTGCACAGCTCATGTCTCTATTACATTTAAGTGCTTGTTCCGTATACGTAAACTGAAAACATAGCTGTGTATACCTTTTTCATAGTTAAGCAGCCAAATATGACTTAGTTGCGATTACATTAGCGAGTGACTTGCTTTGTGAACTTGCCTTAAGAATATTGTCTTGTCGAGGATACATGTACTAAGGTGATATATTAATAGGTTAGTATGTCCTTTGCTATTCGTTTGTTTTTAACGCTGAAGCACTGCTAAGCTCTACTATTTTACATCGTTTTCCTTCGTGAGGGCGCGTTAACAGAGGCCATTCCATTACTTAGGTATTAAATACTACAACTGTACGACAGCAGTGCAGGTGATTCATATCTCGAAGGTGTCTAGGATGTTTATCTCTGAAGTGGTTAAGAAATTGTTTAAAGCAGAACAAAAGTGGTAATGCAAATACCCATTGACAGGCCAAGCACACACAGGTGCAAAAAAGATATTTGTCTTTTTTCGTGGGCGTAACAAATCACTGAAATTGATAGAAAAGCTTGTTCCTATACTTTATTTCAGGAATATTGGCGCTGCTGTGAGAAATACGCCAGCAGGTACTGAACGGATACAATATGAGGAATAATAACAGAAACAAGGAGTGTGCGGAGTCTCAGTCTATCACATTGAAGGTTTCTACGAAATTAGTATTTTACAAATCAGTCATGAGTCAGTACGTTCTTTCTTACTTGGCAGGCAAAGTTTATAAAATGCGTGTGAGGTGTGTGCCGAAAAAATAATTAGAGACACATAAAGCTGGAGATTTTGGAAGGGATTTGAATTTGTAAAGTAAATTGTTACCATAGATAAAGTTTGCGTACTTAATCACGAACCAGAAGTTGACGCTGCCTGAGTGTTTTAGAAAGCGTTACAATCACCGAAAGTTGATCAGCAAATCACCTTCGCGCCTGATTATGTGAACAGTCTTTCGGAAAATGGAAGGAGTGGTAGCGGATCATTTCACCCCGAAAAGCAAACGTGTGAAATGTGAGAAGAATTGAGACACCTTCCCATATAAACTGAAACCTGTAGTCAGAACAAAATGGTGCAAAAAATTGCGGGAAGGCAACATCCTGTAGCGAGATAACGATGGGCCATATTCTACCAAGCGCACATCCCAAGAAATAAAGGAGTTGGGATTTGAATTTATCCACCTACGGCCACACAGTTCGGACTTCTCTCTTGGAGACTTTCATATGTTTGGACAATCGAGGAAAGCGCTTCGTGAAAGAAAGAATGCAAACAATGCAGAACTGATTGATGAGATGCGAAATGATTCAGTGGTGCGCAAAAAACCTTTTTTTGTCAGAGAAAAATAATGCAAGGACTGAAAACAGTCATGCAGAATATTTTGCGTTTCAGTGTTCTGTCATCAGTTTATTTCCTCAGAAATGTGCGTACTTTTTGAGTTCTCTTTTATTCACTTTCCTACAGTTTATAAAAAATCTTATTATTAATTTCTCTGAAGCCAGTAATAGTTATTTTCACCCCTTTCCGCTGATTGCTTTGCGGACGCACTTGTAAACAAATACCAGTGAATTCTACTGTGTGATAATTGAGCACGAGCACCGTTGAGATTCAAAGCACCGTGTTAAATGCGGCCAGCACACGTAAGATTGACTCACTCAAAACAATACAGTTCTTCCTGTTGTCTTGAATGAGAGGTCATACATGACCTACAGACAGATTCTCGTTTGTTCATACTTGTAGCAAAGATGAACTCCATAAGGTTCTGCTGGCGCAAATTGCGTCTTTCTTTCAATTACGTGACTTATATAATTAGTTTTTTTTTCAAAACACGGTTTCGATTAAATATCAGTAACATGCTCTGCATTTGTTCTATCACTTTGTGAGAAATAAGAGCGCTCAGCCACATTTTTTTTCTTCAACACACAGAAGGCTAGTGATTGGCGGGTGGAAATTATTTGAGCCACAGTACTGGTTTCAAAGACGCTTAAAAGGGAAATATTTGGGTAATGGCCTTGGATAGAGAAACGCGACAAAACATTTAAGTGCCCTTTGCACCGACAGTGGGATATGTGCGCTTTGTGCAGCAGTTTAAACTAGACCAGTATCTTTGTTAAGTCGTCATGCCCAAATAAGTTGGTTGAATTCAGAAGCGTTTTATAGCATAAAAGTCCTTCTGGCGTATTGTAAACGCCCCGCTAATGCACACAGCAGGAGTCCTGCTGACAGAATGCTTACCTCCGAGAAAAAAATTCTTTAGGGTCGTTACAGCCTTACCGGAAATTAGGCAAGCGCTGCGGTTTTCTGCGTTGTATTTTTTTCTTTGTAGACCCTGATTACAAGGAGAGACACGCACTGCCAAAGAGTATGACGTCAGTACTAACCCCCTCAAAACTAACACGTCAAGCATGGCGAGGCACATTTGACAAAGATAGCTCCTCCTATCGAAACGTCAGCCAAGCTGTCTGAGGCACGTCCACTGTTAATCCTACTTATTTCACTCTACTGCTATATCATTCATCAAACGTATAATTTGAAATGCACCTTCGTCTTTGGTGGGCTCAAAAGGCAGTCAAAGCCGTCTTGCGCTTTTTGAGAACTTCAGGCCTATGTGAACGCTTTTACCTTTTCAGTAGTGCCACCGCTGCATACGTGTCAGCCCATTCACTGACAATTTTTTTATCTCTTTCTCTTCTCTTTCTTCTCTCTCTATGATCTCTATATTCCCCCTTCCCGCCGTGTAGGATATGAAACCTAGCAAGTGCCTGGTTAACCTCACTGCCTTCTCTTGTGTTGTTCATGTCCTTACTTCCTATATTTCGAAAGGCAAGTGAAGGCTCAACGTGCGTTCTGTCAATGACAGTGCATGAAGTTCAGCTCTCCTCCAACCACTTCGTTAGGGATGTTTTCGTGTTATTGCTTTCATTCCTCGAACGTAACCTAAGCTCTGCTGCTGAAGGCATCATTTTTATAAATTAACACGTTTTATCTCAAAAAAAAAACGACAGACAATGTCACAGTGTGTTCATCCAGTAAGGTATGGGCGACATAATGCTATTCAGCATTCGGTGAACTCGTAAGGATGGGTTTCTTAATTGCTGGCGTGCAGCACAATGTCATACGGCAAGATACTTCACTATTCAAGTGTAAGTACAGGTGACTGCACTTGCTTTTGAGCTTCGTACTTTTCTTGCGAATGTAGACATAATTACTCAACAAGGTGGTAAGGGTAAATACAGGTAATTTACACCCGAACGCCCTGACGGCTATGTGGAGTTAGGACCCCATGGTGGTTGATGAAAGGATTGAACATCTCTGTTTTGTGGCGATAATAACGACGTGACGTGGTAGAAAGGTGGTGAGCGCCTTCGTTAAGAGCAGGGAAGTTGTAACGAGGTAGAATTTGGGCCAAGTGAAACGACTTGAAACCTTCGAATTATTGATCATATTGCGCAAGAATCCACTCCTTTTCTTGTTCTTCTAAATAGTGGCGATGAATGGTGGACTCCTCCGACGTAACCAACAGAGGTCTCGTTAGGTAGTTCTGAAAATAATGCGAAAACTCTATATAACGTGATAATTTGGCCGCGTAATTCTGCGCATTGTTCCTCGGAAAACGTTATAGTTCAGCAAAAGTAACGTGCAGGCAGCGGTGGTTCTGTGAAACCTCTGTGATAATGCCTGTCTTTTACGTAACATCTATATCTATCACTCTGATGAAGGGCTTTAGATGTGCCGGAAGCCTTTTATAACCAATTGAAACAACAGTGATAGAAAATCTATTACAATACTATAGCACTTTGTCTGTCTATCAGTGCTTCTTCTTGTGTCTTTTTTTTTCTTTTTATCAACAGAAACTTACTTGTAGACATAGACGTTTTTGTGATCTATGCACAGGCTTGTTCAGAACATTATTTGCATTGTACGACATTATACTTTAGAATTGTTGACCGGAATGGTCTTTGCCGCGTGTATCTACACTACATTGAAAATTTTATTTCGTCATATGAAGTACATTTTAAGCAATCTATTATTAGTCAACATGAAACATTCTAAAACACAAAGGCAGACAGAATTACTCAATAATAACATGCTTCTCAATGCAAAATATAAACGTCTGCTTCTAGTAATTGTGAAACGTAAAGCTTAAGCTTGCCTCTGTGATCTTCACCTGAACATATAAAACAACTATGAAACGTATGTTCAACTATAAAACATATGTTGATACCTTAATAAAGGTATCTTAGGCCTCCCTATTCATTCAGTCTCACTTCTGCAAAATATGCGCTAGCTGCCCCTTTATTGTTATTTTTCGAATATTTTCTTGGTATAGCACATGTGGGAACGTCTCATCTTTCACAATATCTCCTAAAGTTCTTCATTATGATTGCGGTAAGCGTTTCTTTTCCTACAGTATTAATTAAATCAGTCATTATTCAAAGAAAATTTATTCAAATAAACGTCACAAGAGCAGCTAAACATGACGCTTGTTGACGCGTTACGTGTAGTTGCTGGGTTTGGGTCCAGCGTAAAGAAAGTTTTGTTAAAGTAGTGTATTTAGAAAATGTGGTTACCAATTTTATGTAATGGGTACTCTACTAAGGGAGAGCATAAAGCTGTCCTGTGGGCGTTCTATTTGATGAGGCCACGTCGACGAAAATTCTAGGGATAAATTCCTATGGCTCGCATCACAGCTGCTTAGTTTTGTGTTGATAGAAAGACGTGCTCTTTTTTCAAAGACGCTAATAATATTAGACTCGGTGTTTTGTTCAAATATTACATGTTATATAAAGTGACAAGCTGTCTGCTTCTCGCATATCCGACTGATCCTACAATGAAGAGATTGTGTTATCCCATGTTCCCTATCTGAGATGAGTACAATTATCAGTCACCTTCCTAAGGAACACTGTTCACTTAAACAATATCATAAACAAAATAGTAGTAGGTTTGCTCAATTTTTGCCATGTACAATAATCATTCATCTTTAGTGCCGTTTATAGTCGGCAAGCATGGGCGGTTTCACCCATTGAGCCGTTAAATATCAGTGTCCTGTAATTTGGCGTTTGGTAATCAATGACAATAGTGTGTAATTAAAGGAAAAGACAAACACACGCAGCGGTACATGCGACTCCTAGCTGAATTTTAGGAAACGTAATATTTATATTATTATAAATGTCTACGTACTTTTAGAAACCATCGTATCTGTAACTCGCACCACCTTCAGAGTCTTCACCATGGCGTCATCTTGCCAATTTGCCAATGGTCACACGGTGCCTTCTAAGGCTGTGATTGTTTGCTGCTTTGTTTTTAGTTTCCACAAATTTTAAGAAGAAAGCGTTTTGTTCAAGGGTCTACCAAGACTTCAGGGCCATATTTCTGTCATCAAATGATGTACAAATAAACACTCGATCAGAAGATAAATAAAAAAGTTCTGTCAACGTGAGGGACAAAGTTCTGTCAACGTGTGCCCCTACCCGCAGGACAAGATATGCCGTGGCTGTGGCAGCAACAACCCGCCATCTGACCATTGATGGAAGCCACGGTGTCAACTGTGCGGCAAAGGCCACCTCACAGGTGACCGCAGCTGCAAAGCGAGATACAAGACTCCGTACATAGTCAACCGTCGCCAACGAGAGTGAAGACGACGAGAAGAAGAGGAAGCAGCCGAGGTGTATGGCAGCACATACAATAGCAGCATCGGCACTGGAGGCCACGCAGGTAACTACGGTCATTATCCATAGTTTGACAATAATTCATGCAACGCCAGCCCAACAAGACGTTCGACTAGCCAAGACGCGAGAGGCGGCAGGGAGAAACGCCGGTCCCGTTCTCGCAGCCGCACACCGACGCCGAGAAGCACGTCGAAGACGTGTGGTGGTTCCGCTTCACGCCCTGCAGTTTTTATCCAAGGCACACAAGAGAGAATAAACTTTATTGAAGAATTAAAATTACGTGACTAATCCCGGGTGGAGCCCTCTTGTAGAGCCCCACTGGCCACAGCGGCTCGCCGGGCCTAGTCCAGGGTCACCAGTTGGCTCCCCAGTGCCAGCTCGGAAAGCCGTGCCTCCCAAGACCACGTTGTGAGTGTTTGTAGTGAGCGCACCAACCTAGATACTGCATTGGCTGGCCGCTCGGTACATTGGTAGGTTATGTGTGTAAGTGTGGCTGTGTGGTTACTACACCATGGGCATACGCCTGTTGTGTATATCTGTGGAAAAATTGCGTGTAGTTTTGATATGTGGGGGTATGTGTTCGTTTGGAGGCGGCGCCAATCCCGGGCTTGTTGGCTGCTTAAGTTCGGATGTGGAGGGGCGTACGTGCGTCTTGTAAGGCGTTGGTTTTTCAATATCTGCCTGCTTGTTACACTTTGCTCTTCATGATGCCCTGTGAGGTGTCCTGAGGAGAGTACTGCGTCTCGGCCAGTAAGTCCGCGAGCTACGCAGTTTGCCTCCTCGTTCCCCCCCAGGCCATCATGCCCTGGGCACCAAGTGACGCCATGTGCCTCCATCAACATGGACCCCAAAATATCAGTGACGCACCTTGGAAGTGCGCCTCTAAGGTATAAGCGACATGCAGCTTGTGAGTCTGTCAAAATATACGCTGAGTGCCCCCTTCTTTCGGCTTCTCTGATTGCCAAGGCTATGGCTGCTGCCTCTGCGGTGGCACTTGATCTGGCGCGTAGGGACGCTCAGGCCACGACTTTGCTTTGGTTAGTCACTGCCAATGCATATGCTTGTTTTCTGGAGCCTTGTGATGGCGCGGGATAAAGACTGACGTCGGTAAAGTAAGCGTCTGGATTGCTACTTCTCTGCAGGAGTTTTCGTGCTCGCGCTTGACGGCGCTTTTTGTTGTAGAGCGGGTGCATGTTTTTTGGAACTGGTTCCATGATTATTTGATCACGTATTTGCTTGGGTACAATGACTGTCTCATCGCCACAATATTGAGGGGTGAGAGAGTATCCCAGCCTCTGTAGCAGTGTTCTTCCCTGGAGCGTAGTGGTGAGTCGTTCTCGCTGTGCGATTAGCATGGCGGCGGCCAATTCTTCATACGTATTATGCATGCCGAGTCCCATGAGTTTTTCTGTGCTTGTGCTGTTCGGAAGTCGCAATGCTGCTTTGTACGCAATTCTGATGAGTCTGTCAATCTGCTCTATTTCGGGCTTGCGTGTTGATTGAAAGGGAAGAGCGAACGTGACTCGGCTGAGAACGAAGGCATGTACAAGGCGTACCGTGTCGGCCTCTGTCATCCCATCAAAGGCACACAAAGTCTGCAGCACCGGACGCGGCGGCCGCCGCAACAAGGGCACATGAGCACTGGGCAACAGGTGAGATGGGCGGATGTCGCTGCTTTTACCACCGGTGGCATCACTTCCGCGAGTCGTCCTCTTGGTGCCGCCGTCGGTGGCGGTGGTGGAAGCAAGCTCGAGCAAGCGAGTGCTAGAACAACGCCTAGGACCGTTACAATCGTTCATTTCTGAGCTTAAACGCGAAAACGCTATCCTCAAAGCGGGAAATTTCTTGTTAAAAGGCGAGGCTCCACAATCGCAACCTTCGCAGCAACAGGTGATGCCGCTGCTACCTTCGTCGCTTAGGTCATCGACTTCCACGCAACCCGAGGTTGCGGAGATGGACACTAACGATGAGAGCGGTTCGGGGGAAAAGGCAGACGGCCGCGACGACCGCACGTGTACCGCGAAAAGAATTGTACTAGATCCTGCGAGACGCGAACCTCCCGGCAAAGTGAACATTATGAGCAACTACAAAAACGCATCGATATTATAGAAAACAGCCTCGATGAGCGTTTTGCAAACCATGTGGCGCAGATGAATGACATGTTAAACAGTGCGATAACTAAACTCTCTGAGCAAATGGCTCAAATTCTCACCGCGCATGTGACGTATGACGCTCACCGCGCATGCGCTTGTACGCCACATGCGCTCACCGCGTATGTGGCGTACAAGCGTATGAAGCTAAGTTTTGGAAGAGCAGTGAAAGTGGGAAGGAGACAAGATGAGCAACTACAGGAAAAATTTTTTTCAGAAAGGCAAATTGAAATAACCACTAAAGAAACTGAGAAAGTAATTACTGAGGATAATAAAACAGTGTGGACATACACCAATCTAATTAGACTGTTTGAGCTAGAGCTTGCTAAGGCACGTGGCAAGACACCCTGGAAAACAAGACACAAACCCCAGAGTTGGCAGGATGAGAAAGTTATGAGAGCCGAAGAAAAACGTTGGGAAGCCTCTGTGGAACACAGACATGCTAAGCAGCGGGGTGAACCGACAGATGATGTTGAAGAAAATGGAAAATATTTCTAAGCTGTAGAAGGGATGCATCCGTTCTGGTCAATGAAAAGATTAGAAGAAAGGGAGCTCAGTGGCTGGCAGAAGCACATAAAAAAGATAGAAAGGCAGCTGCAAAAATTTGGAACCATCTAAACCTCCTTAGAAATGAGACGAGCATACAGCATAGGTTTATAGCTACAGCTCAAGGTGCTAGGCTTGAAGGGGGCGAAGCTATTGAGTATATAAGAGCAAGGGTGACAAAAAACTGCAACAAAGAAGTGCTTTATGCACCACAATAGACAAGGATGAATCAAGTGGCGCAATGGCTCCATTTTCACAACAAGAGTGGGAAAGGGCTGAGAAAAGGGTTCCTAGTAGTATATCAACAGGCCCAGATGACATTACAATTATGCTGATAAAGACATTAGGTCCGACGCCCAAGATGGCTTTGAGAGAGGCAGTGAGCAAAATTATAATCGATGGTGAAGTTCCCGATGGATGGAAACTTAGCAGGATGAGCGTGATCTATAAAGGAAAGGGGGACGAAGCTTACATAAACAACTACCGCCCTATAACAGTGACATCAGTGGTCTACGCGCTGGCGATGCAGATTATAAAGGAAAGACTGCAGGCATGGATAGAGGTAGAGGGCGTGCTGGGGGAACTGCAGAATGAGTTTCGGAAACACAGGAGGTTGGAAGATAAAGTTTTCACTGACGCAGTGCATCGAAATAGCCGAAAAAAACACAGGTCCCTGTGGCTAGCATTTTTGGATGTCAAGGAAACGTACGATAGCGTGATTCAAGAGCAATTGTGGAGAATACTGGACACATTAGGCGTGGAAGATGTAGTCAATAATCTTTTAAAGGATATCTATAAAGGTAACAAGGTAGTTATCAGGTGGGAAATACAGGTATCCAAGCTTGGAGAGGTAAAACGGGAGCTTAGGCAAGGGTATCCCCTGTCACTCTTATTATTCGTGATGTACCTACAAAGATTAGAGGCCAAATTAGAGGAAAGTGGACTGGGCCTCAACCTCTATTTCGTCAGAAAAGGAAAACTCACTGAACAGGCACTACCAGCATTGATGTATGCAGGTGAATAGTGCTAATGGCCGACAACAAGGAAGATTTGCAGAGATTAGTGGACATCTGCGGTAATGAGGGAAAATAGGTTAGATTTCAGATTCAGTAAGGAAAAAATCAGCAGTCATGGTTTTTAATGCCAATGAAGGTAGTGAGCTTAGAATACAGGAGGTCACGCTAGAGATAACAGATAAATCGAAATATCTGGGCGTATGGATAAGCAATGGGGCTGAGTACCTAAGGGAACACGAAATATACGTGACGACTAAAGGTAACAGGAATGCAGCGGTAATGAAAAACAGGGCAATGTGGAATTACAATAGGTATGATGTTGTGAGAGGAATATGGAAAGGGGTCATGGTTTCTGGTCTGACGTTCGGCAATGCGGTTTGTGCATGAGAGAAATTCAAGCAAGATTAGAAATTAAGCAACGTGGAATAGGCAGGCTTGCCTTAGGAGCTCACGGGAATACACCAAACTAGGGAGTACAAAGGTGATATGGGATGGACATCATTTGAGGGCAGGGAAGCTAGCAGCAAGATAAAATTAGAGAAGCGATTAGGAGAAATGGGGAGGAGCGCTGGGCCAGTAAGGTATTCAGCTACTTGTACATGAAGAATGTCGATACAAAATAGAGGAAGCGAACCAGAAAATTGACTGGTAAATACTTAGAAAACAGCAGAGTGCCACACCAAACAGAATTATCGGTTAAGAAGAAGGTAAAGGAGGATGAGACCGATATGTGGATAATTGGCATGATTAAGAAGTCCGCAGTAGAAATCTATCGAACTTTTAAGCAGGAAATTGCCAAGGAAAGAATCTATGATAATACTCGAGGTAGTTCTCTACTGTTTGAGACCAGGGGGTGCTGGGGAACGGGATTATTCAGAACGGACGAGTATTGCGAATTGGGAGTAATGCGAACGGAAAAAGGACGGTAGTATTGCGAACCAAGACATATCGCCCCAAATACGAAGCGGTAGACACGGTATGCAGTGTGTGGGGAGAGGAAGAAGAAACTCCCGAACACTTGATTATGTTCTGTAAAGGGCTTCACCCTATAGTTCAGGATGATGGCGCAGAGTTTTTCCCATCCATCCATCCATCCATTCATCCACCCTTCCATCCATCCATCCATCCATCCATCCATCCATCCATGCAGCCATCCATCCATCCATCCATCCATCCATCCGTCCGTCCATCCGTCCGTTCGTCCTTCCGGTCGCTGTGACGTAATGGAACCTATGCGCAGTTTTAAACGGAGTTCTTGCGGTTATGTTGGCGTTGTGGGAGGTATTTTCCATGATAGTGCACCGAGGCTTTTACGAGTGGGCAATTAAAGCCCCAGTTGCGCAGCCGATACGGTTCCACATGGCGGAGATGCGAGTGCGATGCCTGAATCTTGTGGGCTTTGCGTTAATTTAGCCGTATTGCGTACTTTTTCTTTAAAGTACAACCATATATATTTAAAAAATCGTTGCAGGGGTCTTAAAAGTAAATGATGGAGAACTATGCACTTGAATTCAGGTGCATGTTAGAGAAACCACAGGTGGCCAAATTTTTCAAAGCTCTTCAACCCCACGTGCCAAGTGATCGTATAGCCATAGTTATTGTTATATAATGAGGCAGTCACGGCATTCATCTGGTGCCACCGGAGTTGTTGGAAGTGTAAAGCCTAGGACAACTTGTTTGTTTCAGATAACTAACATTTACGATCCGAACGTTTCTTCTTCAAGGAAAGGTAGCACCCAAATTCAATAAATGCGTGTCCCTTATAAGGCTTTAAAATGCAAAATCAAATGAGTTCAGCAAAATTTTAGTGCACACGATTCACTGAACGCTACAACAAACAAACTGGAAGTTACTTTTGTTCAAGGGCAAGAGCCAGAGTTACAGGAGGCGTGCCTTTTTATTTGCAACAGCCACCTTTTCCTTGCTTTTAAACGGAGGTTGAAACCCCTCGTGAAGAAAGGCATTCTTGTCACAATAACAAAGTTCAATTTTTGGCAAGTGAATTTGATACATAGACTGAACAGCCCACCCGAAAAACGCTGCACTTTTCAAGTTCTTTTCGAGTTCGCGGATTTCGTTGAAACGGTGCCGCTTCGGCAACCAGTGACAAAGCAGCGAGGCATGTTTTATAACTTCAAAAAACCATCACACTGCGCATGAGAGCTATGCAGCCAACACCCGGCACGATAACACAACAGAGCTGACAGCAAGTTAGACAGAGCGCCAATCGTCACCATGATATCGCAGAAAGCAGTAGTGGTAGCACAAACTGCGCCAGTGTCGTCGAAAGGGTGACACCTGCGGCGGCGCAGTTTGCAAAATAAAAAAGAATCTAGTAACGTTGCGCTCGAGGCACTATAACGCAGCCCCTCCAGAATACCATTCGCCGATTTTCTTTCGCTGAACATCAAATAAACGTTTTGTTCACTCTCTCCAGCTGAAAGACGATAGTCTTTTGACGTCATTGGCAGTGTAACATGCTTATCCAGGGCCAATTTTTAGTAAGCGTCAAATGCAAGGCAAATGTTATTGGAAATTAGGTCAGCAATACTCGTCTTTGTAAGTTATTTCATCAGAAACGACTATCTTTTTATGAATGATCAACATGCGCGGGTTCCTCTCTCAATTGAAAAGGGTGCATGTATGCTGCTCCTGTAATCCGGCTGTGGAGGTGGCGACCTACTACAGCGACAACGACTACATAAACTGCGGAGGCATGACGCACGGCATAGGAGCTTCGCCCCCAAAAAGACAACTACTGCTTGTGTGAATCGTTTCATTCCGCTTTTTTTAGTTGCTTGACATCAAACACATTTTTGATGTGAAAACAGAAATCAATGCAAATATTAGGAGATTTAAGCAAAGACTACGATGCAAGTATACGCCTAAAAAATTCGTGTTTTTTTTCTGGAAGTCATTTTGCCCACAAATAACTGCATTGCACATCATTAGCTCATTAAGAGACATAAAGAAATCAAAGGAACGGCAGAAAGGCTAATCAGATTACACTTGGTTTGCTACCTAACACGAGAGAAGGGTGGAGTTTTGAGAAAATAAGATGGAAGGAAAGCGAAAGTGATTCGCAAGCACACAGCAGCGTGTACCAGACATGCTCAGGTCACAATTGTTTGCATTGTCACAGAGCATGGGTAACCTTCGAGTGTCCTAGATTAAGTACACTGCAATCCATAATGTTAAAAAGGCTAGCAAGGATTAGCTCCAAGGTATCCAAAACTTACAGCGTGCTCAGGGCTGATTGGTTTGTCAATGCGGTGAGGGGTGTGCTTATTGTGCTTATCAGAGACCTCAACACAGCAATTACACGACAAGTTACAATCATGCTGGCATAATTCATAATTAAATGTGATGAACATAAGACTGTCAAGCACGTTTATGTCAGAATTTCATGTATACGGCTTTATCCCATGAAAACTGCGATATGCTCAGCGTAGACCACGCTGCAGTGTTTAGAAAGTCGCGACTGTTCCACCGAAGGTGTTACCGAAGATGTAACTCTCGTATGTGTGAGCGTTTCTTAATGAAGCGCGTGTGATCAGGCAGAATGAGGGAGCATCTTAGAAGATGGGGAGAACAGAAGCAGATTAGGTCACCTCAAATAATGGCCTGAAATACGACATTGGACCGTAACAGTATAATCCATGCTCAAGTCCGACAACTATGGATATACTGGAAGTATTGCTGGTGAAACAATGTCTGCCTTCCAGTGCCTACTGAAATATTCGCCGAGACTGTGTACCATTGCGTGGAAACAGGACGCCAAACAGGTAAAACTTCAGGATGCCGAAGCTAGAACCGGATGGGGAAGACACCATTGGCTGCAGAATTGCTTCAGTCATCTCGTGTACTGGTTAAAGAAATCTTTTTTAATAATGTCCACGCGCTTTTTCGTAGGTGCTGATATACTGATTTTCAACGTTTTCTTAAACTCCTAAACCGCAGATTTTTCTACGGCCACATCAGTATTTCTCGGAATGCCAACGTTCTTTACAAAAAGTCACAATGACAAAACCTACAGCAAACATGTGTGAAGTTTGGCTGCTCTTGATGGTCGAGGGTTGCCGTCGCCGCGCGGGAATGTCGTCAGCGTCGCCCTTCTTAGACGAGACAACGATGGCACCGTAAGCTTCTCAGACTGCTGGGTAAACGATGGATATTGAATTTGTGAATCAAAAATTATGACACTAATTTGATACACAACACAGTCCTGTATTTACTCGGAAACTTCTAAGAGAATCCTTGATTGATTGATTGATTGATTGGTTGATTGATTTGTGAGGTTCAACGTACCGGAACCACCATATGATTCTGAGAGACGCCATAGTAGAGGACTCCGAAAATTTCGACCGCCTGGGGTTCTTTAACGTGCACCAAAATCCAAGTACACGGGCCTACAACATTTCTACTTCAATTGGAAATGTAGCCGCCACAGCCAGGGTTCGAACCCGCTACCTGCGGGTCAGCAGCCGAGTACCTTAGCCACTAGACCACCGCGGCTGGGATCTAAAAGGATCCTTACCGCACTAGTATTAACTGAGCTATATGTGTATAGATTGCGGACTCTTCTGCGAATTCATCTTCAAACAAACACATTCTGCTTTCTATCGATAGGCACAACACGTAAGCAGCAGTTAAGGCTGCATATTCACGTCTTCGTTAACTGTGGTGTCAAAGCAATCCTTAGCACATGGGACTGTTCCGACAGCTACAGCAGCCACAGTCGACTTGCGTTACTACCGCCGAAGGTGTTCTGACAGAACTCAAGAGAATAGTTTGTAAAGCCACCCTACACCATCAATTCCACGCCCACTCTGACCATTACGACAGAATGTCAAATACAAGTAGCGACAGAAACATTCTACAAGCACCAGCTACTCAGTCAATATTCGAAGCTTGAACATGTAGGAGCTGGGAGTAGCAAGCGCGGGTCTCGCTACGTACCGGAATTGGTGGCCCAAGTTGTTCTAAGGCCCATGTTGAGGTCTAAGGTCATAACTAGCAAGCAGGCTTTGGCCAAGATAGATAAGGCATGCACGTCATCGCCAACTTGGATAGACCCAGGATGGCAGCGGAGGCAAAAGTGGTCACCGGAGCCTGTGGTGAAGTTGTAAGCTGGTATCATGGTTGTGGCAGGGTGAGGGAAGAACCAGGTAAGCGACAGAGCCATGGCCACGCAAGTCCGTTAAGAGGAGGTTCAGTACTCCAGCTCCACGAAGAACGACCTCAATCTCACCCGTTAGGTTAACACAATGCGTAAAACGGGTGTTGTGAGGACTAGTCACGTTGCTGGCATTGTGCGTTTACTTCTTTTTGTTTCACAATCTTCTTTATTTTACCAAGGAGTGCTACTGTGTCCAAGTGAGGCACGCTTTCGGATATGCTAACCACCCGGTTGGTCACTCCCACCTAGAAAAGAGTCTTGGTCAGCGTGAGTTCAAGGAGAACCCTTCAGGAACTTTGCTCATGGTGTTACTCACGGTTCTAATACTGACTGTGACCGAAAAATTGCGAATGATGGAAAGTAAATAAATATTAAAAGTTTTCGGGTCCGTGTAGGGATCGAATACGGGCCACTTGCGTAGGAAGCACACGTTCTACGACAAAGCCAGTTTTGTTTTATTTATTGTCTTCTAGGTAGAAACGTGACCGCAATGAAATACAGTAAAAGTAACTTTCTCGGCTTGGAAACGCTGTAAAAGTAACGTTCATGCTTTGCGAACACGCGCGTCCTGTACACAGGCGTCAAGTACATGTACTATTGCAGCAATATTGCGTGGTGCAAGCGTTCAGTTCCATCGAGCGTCCGGACTGCATGTTTGAAGAGAGCCAGTCATTACAAAAGGCACAGAAGCTACGGCTCACAACCCCTTAAAACCACGCAGTTGGTGCATAGCATGTTCAAAAACATCGCATGGCCATAATTCTTCACGGTTTAAAGCGTGGTACCCATTAAAAATATTTTTTCTTCTGCCTTTCTAAACTCATTGCTTTGTTTGTGGTTTGTGAATAAATGCTGATACTCCATGAACTTAGTATCTGGCTTTAATCCCAAACACTCCACCTTCGTCTCCTGACATGACGCAAAGGAAATGTTGCATGTGCTTCATATAGTTTGGCTTCATTTACCTATTTCATGTCTTGCTAACCACCTTACGTCTCTTACGCAGCGTGTATCCATGAAATTAATAGCAGCAATTACTGGTGGTGTCTTCAATACTATGACAAAAAGAAAAACAAAACTTGCTGAGCCAAGCATGAACAATAAGCAACGTTTTTTTTCTAATTGTTGTAGCGACAGTTCGGTTATGCAGCACTCAGTCTTAGCATTATACTATACCCAATCGCACTACAAGCACAGACATTACTTGTTTCGTCACTTCCACCGACGAGGATACCGGTCTCATTGTGGATGGTCTTCTAAGAAGCAGGTGTGTCTTCTGTTCAAAATCCAACTTTTTCAATACGTTGGTTGCTCGAAGTACATCTTTCACCAACATCTCTTCTACGAGAAAAAGCACTGTCTGAATAAAGCAGCCCAAATAATAAGGAAACAAGTAGGTGGGGCTAGGAAAGGAAGCAACAGACGGGTCTTGTAACTGACCACCTTAATTAACGAAAATCGGAACATGGCGTATTCACGCTGTCTTGAAAATGTAGTCACTCTATAGCCACGCCGATATGTTGGCGGTCGTTTTTGTTACTTAAACCTGAAATTAGACCTGTTAACACCAATTTATTCTCTTAAGTTCTTTTATGGTGGTTTTCCTCGTATAGGTGGCAAAAATGCAGCGAGGCTTAGATTGTTTCTTCACCTTTGTGTAAGAAACATGAAGTGCACTGAAAATGAAACAAAGTATTTTAGGAGTAAAATGTCTGCGTTACAAAGAGTACAAATGCGATGCAATTAGAATTTCTGAGTCGCCGCTATTGGGCGAGTAATTACACATTACGGTGATATCAATAGAACCCTCTCTTGCAGACATTCCGGTGTCGTATACAATGTTTGTGTTCGAAAAATTGCTGCTCTTCGAGAGAGGAAATCCGAGACAATAGCAAGTAAGTTACAATCGTCGGTTAAATTCGGAACAGCACCCGGGGTGGCGGCGTGAGAACATGCGTTCTACCGCATAGCCCCGACAATGATTAGAACTGTTTCGGAGAAAACCCCTGTCACGTAGTCCGATAAGTGTTCCTAAAACATGCAAAATGGCGTGTCAGAAGAGGAGAATCACACCGAGTCAAACCATGTTGACTGTATATTTAACGCACGCTTGATTGGTCAACCTTTTACAAAGAGCTCAGATGTGGAGAAAGATAGCAGTGGCGTAGATGAGGGTGTTTCTTTGCGCACGCGTATCGTGCTATTTTCAAATAGGAAAAATAAAAAAAATTGTTGAATACAGTGGGCACTTCGTAACTGCTTTTTCACTATACTCTGTATCGGTAAAGTTTAAAACGACCAAGGTTGCTCACATAAAAATACATTTTCTTGCGTTATGCTTGAGGTGTTCACTAAGAAAACAAAGCTTTAGGCTAGTGATTGAGAACACCTTTGCAACGGTGCCTAAGTACACCATAGTGTTCTGCCCATGAATCTACACTCAAGTGCCCTTCACGTTTTCAGGTAATCTGTCTGATTTCCAAGGCATTCACACAAAGCTTTGTGATATTTTATTAACATATTAAGGTACGTTAATAATCACACACATTGGTATAATCTTTCGGTAGGTGGTCCTCGCATTTTTGGGTGATACACGACATTCTAAGAAAAAGAACGAGCTATAAGACTTCTTTGTAGATGTGTGGCTCTGCAGGCAAATCACTCTGTTTTAAAAGGTACGTCGACCATATCAGTTCATCCCATGGACCTCTTCGCAGAGTCGTATGATGCACGAGAGAGTCAACGCGTCTCTTTAACAAAAAGAGTCACATACAGGTCAAGTCAGGACTAAGCGACAGACCTCACACAAGATCTTTCTTTTTCATGGAGTATACGAAGATACCTTCTATTCTTTCCGGTGTTTTTACCTCTTTTTCCATACCCAGCATGTCCTTTTTAGTTAAGTACTGCTTAAGATAGCTTTCGTTGGAGCGCTTGCTTAGACAGAAAAAAGATTATGACAGCAAATATCTACCAATAAGAGTTACAAGGCAATCCTTGGAAGAAAATCTGAAGCTAGCGTTGACAGAACTGCTTGGAAGGGTGCTTTGCTTGTGGAAAAGAGTGGAATATCTGGAACAATGTACAAGGGTGATTTTTAAAACTTAATATGTAGTCAACTGAGACATATGCCAAAATAGCATGAGAGTCTACCCAGGCGTACGTATACTTTGAGCTCTGGGCCTCACATATTTTGGGTTTTCCTACAATATTTATATTATGGTAAAATATTGTCGCAATTGTAATACACGAGAAGTGTAAGCTCGTTTGTTTAATTGCGTTGACTGAGTGTTTTGGATGCCCTCCTCACATATTCTTTTTACTAAAAGCTCTGAAAATGCCATAATTCCCAGCTCTCAATTTCATCATTCACATAAACAATATCGTTATCATTGCCAATCGCACACTTACGTTTCAGGATCTCGAGGCGTCAACAGCTATCGAATGCCACTGTTTCTAATTTTGCCAGAGAGATCTCCGGTGGCGTCATTACATTAAGCCTTTCAATTCAATCATCATCATCAAGAAGCAAACGTATTTACTGGCGCAATACATTATACCATTTCGTGCGCTCTTTACTGTCATTTAGCTTAAGGTTATGGCCTACTCTGAACAAGAACGTCACAGGCGCTTGTACTCCGCTGCAGTATACGCGCCTACAGCATTGATCGCTCCGAGACCGGCGGGGCTGCTGTCTGAGCCAAATTGCTATAGTCTTCTCGGTATGTGATATACGTGCGTGTCGACCATCCTAGACAGAGTCGCATAACGTGGCGGTGGCGTTCTCCTCCTTTTACTTTATAATATCCGCTGGTGTACATAAGCCTATATGATGTACAGTACGTATGCCAGCAATTTTCCTCCGCTAAGACATGGTATTACGGAAAGTAAAGCTTGATGACTCGCGATTCAGTTCTCCACGTTACGAGGCAAGTAATTGCCTTATACTGCTGCAGTGCCACACATCATATATTTCCGGCGATATTAGCCATTCATTGTCTATGAATGTTGGGTAATGCAAAGGTACGATTATTCCTCCTTACTGTCTTTGTATATCTGCTGCCTGCACTCATAGCACTTTTACTAGCACTCATACCAGCGCTCATACCTGCGCTCATACCTGTGCTCATAGCAACAGGGAACCTATTTGGTGAGACATCAGCAGCAGCTAGTCACGCTATCCACAGTCTCAGGAAGGTAATGAGGACCATACGTAAGGGATCGTTACGTTTAGAGAGGAAGAACAAAACAACAAAAAATGGCAAGCAGATTTTCTCTCACATTGTCTGTTTTAGCTGAAATAAGGCACTGAATAACTTGCAACCTCACTGGGTTCCTTGTTCATTCAACTAAGATGACGTGGAGGGGGCGTAAACTTTTAAAATGTATTCCTATTTATGCACTCTATTTTTTCAATTTCGGTTTTGTGCTCCTAAAAAAGAAGATAAATACATGTATTTCAGCGAATAACAGGGTGAAGGGATCATAGTCAGAGAGAGGTAATGTGCTTTTGTTCCTTCAGCCTAGGCGATTTTTTTGTCTAAATAAAGTGAAAAAAAGATGACTCAAAGGGAGAACAATCTTTTTGTTTAAGTGGATGTATTGATCGACACTCGCTACCCTCCGAAAACAATTTTCGCAAATCCTGTACCCGACCCACTTTTAACCAACGTAATAGGTCATGTGATGACGTAATTATTCAACGCAACATCACAGAGCTGACGTGATTACAGGCACGAATTTTGTGTTTGTAGCACCTTGATTTTTCCATATGACGACGTCATCGCTTGAGTATATGTGGCATCACTTGCGTCCGGCACCAACAGTGAATATCTGCTTGTGAAGAGGCACCCAATGCCTTTACAATAGAGGTGTTGATAATTTTTCACGTTCCGGGCTGGGACGAGGAAACGAGGAAGAAAAACAGCGCGAGAAAAAGAGAGACGAAGGGACGCTCAAGTGACAGCAGAGCGCTGCAGAGCCCAGTTAAATAAACAAGTATTTTTTGCCTTATACCTTAAAGACGGAGTTGAGTCTGATCGCTGTGTCTGGAACGCCATCGTCTTAGCATTTGATGCTAAAGAACCGGGATTGAAAACCAGGACCCTACGGATGGCTTCCAGTTGATTGCAGCGGCATGGACCAACTGAAGTCGAAGCGGACGTCGCAGCCAGCACAGAACACGATGATTATAAACGAGGCAAGTGCTCTCCTCGCTAACGACTCTCCCTCCTATGACCAGCTCAATTCCATATATGAGAGGCTGAAGGCTAATAACGAAGAGCTTAAAAACTGCAACAACGAGATTGAGCAGCATGTACCTGACGAGGAGTTTGAAGTCGAGTACAAAGCCGTATTACAATACGAGGACAGAGCTACGCGCATTCTCGCAAAGATTCTCAACAAAAAAGATCGCGTGCTAAGGACATCGACCGGAACTCAAGAAACAGTTGCCTAGACAGTCGCAGCACTATCAGATGGAACTGGACTTTAATTGCCTAAACTGACAATAGCTCCTTTTTCTGGGGACCCATGCAAGTGGACCGAGTTTTAGGAACAATTTCACCAAATTGTTCATAGTAACACTCGCATCACTGCCACAGAGAAGTTTCATTACCTGTGACTGTATCTGAAAAGAGACGCTGCATCAGTAGTTGCGGGCAATCCGATGACAGAACGTTGCTATAACGACGCCATCAGCATGCTACAGAAGCGATTTGGGGACAAGACGCGCCTGCAGCAAGAATATTTTGCCAAGCTACGGATGTTAAGCCCTGTCCATTCATCGACTGACACTAAAGCGCTACGCAGCTTGTACGACCAATTTCTTGTTAATATCCGAGGCTTAGAGACTTTGGGTTGTCACAAGTTGTCATTTCCGTCAACGCTCTGCTACATCCTACTGCGTGCTCCTTCAAGGGATATAATAGTGCAGTATCATTGATCGTGTGCCATCCAGTTGGCAAATGACTCGAGAGCTGAAGCTACACCCGTGGGACTGGACAGTGTGCTCAACTTCCTGTGTATCGAGCTGGAAAGCCTGGAGAAGAGTGATTTTAAGGACGCCAGAGGACGAGAACCTGGAACAATCATAGTGTCCCGTCCGTCGACGTACTCTCGGCGTGGGGAACCTACGTCATGTGTGCTTCACAGCAACTCGGTACGATAAAAAAAAGGACAACTGCGTATTCTGCTCGTCCAGTCATCACGGATCGGAAGCCTGCACAGCTAACTTGTCACTGACGCAGAAGACGGAACTGCTTTCCAACGACAAAAGGTGTTTCCGCTGCACCATCAAAGGACAACAGGCACGGGACTGCAAAAAGATTTTCTGCTCCAGATGCCAAGCTTGACACGCTACAAGCATGTGCGATCCTGATAGCTGTTCGCGGAAGTCAGACTATGTTATCAAAAACAACTAAAAAACTACGACAGTCTGCGCATCACTTCAAAGAAGACCCGTCAAGGAAGGCTCTATCACTCGCGTTTTCCTTCAGACTTTCAGAGCATAGGCCATGAATGATGACACCTGCCGCTACATACGAGGCGTTTTTGATGGTGGCAGTCAGAGGACTTTCATAAATGAAGATATGTCTGAGCACCTCCAGCTGAAGAGCGTGGAAACAACTCGAATAGCCTTCAATACTTTCGCAAGTGCATCTGACCAAAAGGCTAAGAGGCATCGCATCGTAGAACTACGACTGCGAAGCCCGTTTTCCGACGTGGAAATAGTCTTAACTGTTGTAGAGAACCCAAGCATTTGCCAGGATATCGCAGAGACTGCAATGGACGTAGCCTTCGTCGCGTATTTCAAGAAGCTGGAAAAGGATGTCGCCGATGAGCTCAAAGATCCATCTATCATCACTAAGAGTGGCATCAGCGTACTTATTGGGTCCGATCAGATGTGGAAAGTATTGACCGGCGAAGTTTTACCGTGCGAAGGCAACCAATAACTTATCGCACTGAATTCTAAGCTTGGATTGACCTTCCAGGGAAGCACATCACACGAGGTGTCCAGACCAACTACTTCACAAATGATGGTGTGCGTGCTAAAAGCCGAAGCTATCGATTCCGACGAGATTTTGTGCTCTTTTTGGGAACTTGAAAACATAGTAATTACGGACACGATAAAGAAGCCACCTGAAATGAGCAACCACATGATGCATTTCGAACAAACGATTAGCTTTATAAACGGTAGATATGAAAAAGCCCTCCCTTGAAGGATAATTTCAAGCTTGCAGGCAACAAGCAAGTCGCCGTTACTCGACTGCACACGCATGTCGACCGTCTCGACTCCAGGAAAAAACTGCTCGAAATGTATGACCGTACCATAAGAGAGAACTTGAGGGCAGGACACGCCGAAGTAGTCAGTGATGTACCTGCAAAGGTGACGAAGTTATAATACATGCTGCACAAGGAAGTCGTGCGCGAACAAGCGCTCACGATGAAAATGAGAGTGGTGTTTGACGCTTCGTCACATGCCAAAATATGCAAGTTTCTTAATGGCTGCCTTGAAAAAGGTGGAAACCTATACCAAGACGTCGTGCTAATTCTGCTACGCTTCAGAATGCACCCGGTGGCAGTTATCGCGGACATAGAAAAGGCATTTCTTCAGATTGCGATTCGGGAGGACGACAGAGACGCTTTCCGCATTCTCTGGTTTGCAGAAGGAGATTTATCCAAGGGCAAGCTGCAAGAGTGGAGGATGACATGAGTGCCTTTTGGAGCTACATGTAGCCCATCTTTCATTACAGCGACTAATCTCTACCACGTGAAAAGAGCACCGGCTGCCATGGCACAAACAGCGCCAACTCTTGCCGAGTCGTTTTACGTGGATGATTTGGGCACTGGTGCTGACACAGAAGAGGAAGCCGCTAAACTTTGCCGAGAAGCGCGCACAATAATGAATTCGACCAGCATGACATTGCGAAAAGGGACAACAAATTCAGTAAATTTGATGCGAACGCATGAAAATAAAGTACAATTTACTAGTAATGAGATGGTCATTCTTCACGAAACGTCGGTCAAGATCTTGGGTTTGGTTTGAAATCCCGCAAAGGATGAATTCAACTTTTGGTTGAAGATCTACTCCGGTTTTCGACAGCACAGACAGAAAAAATGATGTGTCTTGCAGTGAGCATCAAGAATATTTGACCCGTTGGGATTTGTAGGACCATATACTATTGCCATACGAATATTGTTTCTGAAGCTGTGGATACGAGGGATTGACGGATTGGCTGGGATGAAGTACTACCAAATGACTTGCAAAAAGAGTGAAATGATTGGGTCATCCAGTGGCCGCAACTGCAAGACGTCGTCGTTCCTCGCTATCTGGGTGGCGGAGCAAGGAAGTCCAATGTGCTTCAAGTACATGATTTCTGCGATGCAAGTCCAGCGGCACATGGCACAACAATATACGTCGTGTCAAGTCGTTTGGATCCGAAACTGTTGATTGCGAAGTCCCTTGTAGCAACAGTTAAGGAGACAACGCTGCCGCGATTGGAGCTGCTGGCGTCCTTAATCGGCTCAAGAATGTTGGCATACGTGAAACGCGCTTTGAGGAATGTTCAAAATGACTACACGATGTGGACAGATTACGTCATTGCGTTGTCATGGTTAAAAGGTGACGTCAAAGTGTTCAAACAGTTCGTAGCCAACAGAGTCAATGAAATTAGGTGCATTACAGATCCATCAAAGTGGAGATACTGTCTTGGAACGGACAACTCGGCTGACCTACTCACGCGTGGCGCGACGCTTGAGAGACTCCTGTGCAGCTTGAAATGGTGCCATGGTCCCCAGTGGCTAACTAAACCGATTTCTGAATGCCCCGACATTTCAGTGATCTGGACATAGCGGAAGCCACCCAAGGTGAAGTTACAACAGTCCACGTCGCACTAATGACACGCTTCTCAGTTCCCATAATCGACATTCAACGGTACAACAAGCTTCAGCCCCTACTCAGAGTCACTGCGTGGGTTTTCAGATTTACTGACCGATGCAGAAAAAAGATGGATAATAGAGCACATCTCGTGGCAACAGAAATCCTGAACGCTGAACAGTTTTGGATAAGATGTACACAAGAGCAAGGCATTCTTGGAAAACTCACCACTTTGACCAAAGGCCAACCAGTCGAGTCTACATCTCGAATCGCTGAAATACGCCCTTACACAGGCAAAGACGGAATTCTTCGGGTTGGAGGCCGTTTATACCTCATGCGTTCCACACAAGATGTCAAGCACCCAATCATAATGCCGTCAAGCCACCACTTTTCGGCACTTTTGGCAAACAGAGGCCATCTTCAAGTTCTACATGGAGGAGTTAGAGATACACTTACGCAGGTTCAAGAACGCTACTGCATTTGTCGAGCTCGCTCCATAGTAAAGTGGGTGCTGCGTGGCTGCAATATATGCAAGCGTTTCAGTGCGGGACCAGGAAGTGCTGAGACTGCTTCGTTAACAAGTCATCAAGGGTCACCAACGAACCCGTTCAAAGTTATAGGAGTCGATTTCACAGGCCCTCTGTATGCACGCACGTAGAAAGGGGACACGAAGTGCTACGTTGCACTTTTTACGTGCGCTGTATCTAGAGCAGTGCATCTCGAGCTAGTCTCGAAAATGTCATCCGAGGCTTTCCTGCTGTGCCTACGGCAATTTGCAGCTTGTAGAGGATTACTTAGGGTGATGTATTATGACAACGCATGAAGCTATCACAAGACATCAGCAGACATAAAGCGGCTACAGCGAATGTTCTCTGAAGAGGACGTCACTGGTCACCTCAACACCAACGGCATTTCGTGGAACTTTATTGCACCAAATGCTCCTTGGTGGGGTGGATGGTGGGAGTGCCTCGCATGATCAGTGAAGCTTCCACTGCGAAACATTATCGGCAAACCTTGTCTGAACTAAGAAGAAATATCGACAGTGCATGCGGAGGTCGAAGAAGTCATAAACTCTAGGCTTTGGACTTTCATCGAGACAGATGCAGGAGAACCTTGCACTTTGTCACCAGCCGAACTTCTCCTCGGACGAAGCTTGACTTCCATACCGTATGAGACCGCAGACGAAGTCAACAGTAAATCCAAGCGAGCAGACGACACACGCAGACACAACTACAGGAAGTTGCTGGTTGAAAGTTTGTGGAAGCGTTGGCAAAAAGAATACCTTTTGCAATTACGGTCTGCACACTTTGCCGACACGAAATCAACTACAGCATTGAAGCAAGGGGACATCGTTCTCGTCCATGCGGACAACACGCCACGCCAGCTATGGAAGCTTCCAAGGGTCACGAAAGTGTGCCGCAGTACCGACGGTTTCATTCGTTCCTGCAAGATCAAGTTGCAAGGCGGTCACCTTGCGATCAGGCCGATGCAAAGGCTGTACCCACCTGAACTTTGTAATAAACTTCGCGCGGCCGGGAATGTTGATTATTTTTCACGTTTCGGGCTGGGACAAGGAAACGAGGAAGAAGAAGAGCACGAGAAAAAGAGAGACGTGGGGACACTCAAGTGACAGGAGAGCGCATCAGAGCGCCGGTAAATAAACAAGTATTTTTTGCCTTATACCTTAAAGACGGAGTTGAGTCTGATTGCAGTGGCTGGAATGCCATCGCGCTAATAGAGGATAACAACTATCTGGGTAGGCACATCAATAATATAACGTGTCTCAGTAAGCTCAATATTTCATGCGCAAGTTATGAGAAGATGTCCAGCCAAAAATATGCCAGGTAAAGTGACTACTAAAATTCATAATTTCATCGTGGTGCTACATGACCCGACATTTGAAAGGCGCTATTCAGTTTGCGTCCACCCAAGCGCTGAAAGCTAATGCCAAGCCACAACTGGTATAGACGGCTAATTGAGCTGTGGACCTTTATTAGTGATTTGAATTTATATGTCTATATACAGTGATACAGATAAAGCTTTTCCTCTCAAATTGAAATAGCATTGCACATAAAGTTCGGAATGGACATAAAACGCACGGGTATTTCAGATAGTAAATAGAAGGATAATTTTCGTATGAAGACCGAAGTTCAGATGAAATTTGCAAAGCAATATTACGCAACTTCTATCACTAGTCATCATGTTGCACGTTTGCGCGGTGCTCGTCTGCATACTTGAGTAGCTATTAATTTTCTCTTCGTTTGGGCTACTTCCGTGGTCAAACTGCCTTGCCAAAGTTTGTGAAAGCAGCATTGGTCGATAGATCTAGTAACTAGCACCAATGAATAAGAGTGAATTGCGGTTAGAGGCGGTGTTACTTTGGTGACACGAGTTTTTTGACATTACCACACACTGTTTTCAATTGTGATATCACTCAGAAAACTGATAATATGAAAGCAATGCTTGGTACAATTGACAGCTGCGTCGTAGTATTCTCAGTAAAAGAGCTATTTGGTGCCGGGTAAAATTAAGACGCTTTTTATACTATGGCGTATTTCAGCAGACTAAACGCTAGAAAGGCCGATGAAATAGCCGAGCTGGAGACGTGTCTTTTCTTCTGGTTCACCGATGGTTGCAACAATCTTCCTCATCTCTTCAGAGCACCGCCTGTAGACCCCTTTAACCATCACAGTGGTGCCTTTTCACTACAACAACCAATCACACTCCTGCTCTCTCGTTCTTCACACACTACTCTGAAAAGAAAAATGCGTGCTTGCAAACTAGAAAATTGCACCGTAGAAGTGGACGAGTGCTTGCCTACTTTTCGCGCAAACATTTTTGTTAATAGTATTAAGAAAATACTCCAGATGGGAATTTTACGGGCGAAGCTCCTCAACGTGTGGGTCTGTAAATCCTCTGATGTATGTAGTAGTAGTAAGTAACCACCGGTGCCACATACCCGCTTTAGAGCGGATGTGTGCCACAGGGGATCCGAGACGGGAGATGACGGTACTTGGAGTGTTCACTAGATGAACGCACGGACGGACGCATGAAAGGATGGACACACAGACTAGCAGATGGACGTACGGACGGATGGACGCATGGATGGACGCATGGATGGTCGCGCAGACGGACGGAAGCAAGAACCAACGGACGGAGGCGAGCACGGACGGACGGAAGCACGGACGAACTGACGGGCACTGCACCCCACTCATCATCATTCGCTCCGTAGCTATGCTGAGGTTTTTATTGAACCACACCACCTACACCACTCCCATTATAGCGTAGCTTTTGCTCTTTTCTTTCACACTCAGCTTCACCTTTCCCCCTCTCTTCATTTCTCTACCAGGCTTAACTGATAGCACTAGGTTCTGTTTCAGCCATATAGCTTTACCCACGCTCTCTCGCTCTCTCTCATCGAGCTTCGCTCTCGCAGCTGAGCGGGAAAATGCAGACAATAATACGCCGATATATGCATCTCAATTTAACTGCTCTGCTGCTTTTAAAGACATTTGTTACCTTATTAAGAAGCAAATAAGGTGTATTTCAGTAATGTTGCAATACCCTTCTTTCCAACTGTGGTATTTCGACACGCAGAAAGCTCGCAGTAATCATGTAGATATTTATGGCAAGATTTTTTCTGAGCTTTGGTTTCTAAAGAAAGTTGTCATCTACGAATTCATTACCACCACGTTATTTCTGCATTTGTTTTATTCGTGGAAACAATAATCAAAGTTTTGTCATAACCATTCCGCTCTTTTCTTGAAGAATACCATACCACAACTTTGCCCCGCCACTGTGGTCTAGTGGCTAAGATACTCGGCTGCTGACCCGCAGGTCGCGGGTTTGATTCCCGGCTGCGGCGGCTGCATTTCCGATGGAGGCGGAATTGGTGTAGGCCAGTGTACTCAGATTTGGGTGCACGTTAAAGAACCCCAGGTGGTCAAAATTTTCGGAGCCCTCCACTACGGCGTCTCTCATAATCAAATGGTGGTTTTGGGACGTTAAACCCCACAAATCAATCAACCATACCCCAACTTTAGTGTTACCGATTTATTTACAGGTATAATTATTTTAGGTACGGACACCTTTGAACATTGCCAGCTGAATTTAATAAAATTGTAGGCTTTTTAACATAAATTTTGTTACTGGAACAACCGTAGTAAAAAGAAACCTCAATTCACGACACTCACATACGATGACAGCTGGAGTACTTGAATCGTAGTCTGTGTATTTTATCACCTAAACCAAGAGATATAGGTAAAGGTACCGACTAGAGCAATAAATAATCTCTCTCAGGCTTACTTGGGCCATAGTCCTGAAGTATCTTAATATTGCAAAATTCGCAGCAACTAATCAACTTCAGGCAGCGAACGAGTGTTCCCCACATTTATCACGTAGAAAGAACAATATTTGTAATAAGTTGGAATTTGGGAACACCGGACACATCCGCTATTTTTGTTTTGTGTAAAGATACAAGAACCACCTGTGCTTCAGTACATATGTATGAACTACCAGAAGAAAGGCGTCATGTCCGCGTATTAAGATACCACAATCATTAGCTTCCTTTCAAGTTTATGCGAAAACTGGTAACCATTCGAGCCACGGAGAAAAATGTGACTGTTGCATGCTTCTGTAGACTACTCTACACAACATGGCGAAACGTATATCTCCTGGAAAGTTGGCGCTGGCATACTTATGACTACTCCACGCTTTTTCTCTAGACATCGACTAGGATCACATCAACTAGGGTATGCTTGGGAAGGCCGTCTTGAGTTGTCTCGGAAAAACACTTGCACAACCTCTTATCATACGTCACCTTTAGCGAGCTTGAAGTTGGCAAGCGTGGCCAGGTGGCTTAAGTCGTGCAGGTACAAACCCAGCGCAGAGAAGCACTTGGTGCTTTAGCATTGTGCTACAACTCGGATGTTATCTGTCTCCCCCATTTCATCTGTACCGAAATGTGCAAATATATTTTGAGAAGTGCACAAAACTACAATCTTGTGGGCGGTTTTTAGATGGTTCTGTGTGTGTGTGTGTGCTGCAATTACCACGGCACTAAATTGCCATACAACCAGGTTCTCTTGTATGAGCTGGGACTCGTGTCCACCCTGGTTTATTGTGCCTTCATGGAGCAAGCATTTCTAGGAAAATGAGAACAAAACAATGAAATTCCTAATGATGCAGTGTAACAACGTTTTACTAGCTACTTTTTTATGTGTCACACCTACAAAGTTTGTACTAACACCAGAGATATTAGCAGTGCGGGATCATCTGGCAAATGAGCTTCATTGCGTGGTGGGAAAAAAGGTAAGACAACACTGAGTAACGCAATAACCAGAAAGTTATGAAGCTACAGTTAGGTGTGTCACCATTTACAATTTTCATTACGGAAATTCCTGGCAGAAAGGCTATCCTTAAACACTGCAATAAATCAATGCCTATAGTGCAATAAATGAAAGTTCCTTGAAAATTCAGTCGAAATTTCATTCGGCGAGATATTGTTCTAATTATAGCTCAAGGCACGCGTCATCGTCGTAATGGCGGGAAACATGAATCACTGAGAAGACTGTCCAGCGTGCAAGGGATGAGCATGATTCGACATCACATTCCCAGCGTTAGGTTATGCTTCCTGAAATATGTGGAGACCTTTATCAAATTAGTTCTAGACTGTTACTTCTGGAAGCCTCAAGGGTAAGCCCATATGTGAAAGTGTAACACCTCGGATGATAGATGAAATAACCACATGGTTCAGAATACAGGCCTTAGATATGCAGCCTGGTTGAAACTTTTTTTGTTAAACAAATAAAAAATTTTCGAGCCCTTACCTTTACAGCAAAGCTGTGTATGGCTGAATTTTGGCAGAACACGTCCACACAGAAGCCATGCGCAGAACAAAAACTTTTGGCATGCGGCCTGCTGTTTTTTTTGCAGGTGCCGCATGCTTCTTCGCAGATGCAGATGCCGCATGCCATTTCTTCGCAGCAGATTCCGTCTCCCTTCTCATGCTCACGACAGGTGCTTCTCACCTTCTCGCCCCCTCAGATGTCACTTTCACAAATATTGCGATATTCGGCCGGGGTAGATTTCAACACTCGTTGCGCTCCCTTGGTCACAATATGTATGAACTGCCCTAGCGTTGTTTTACGCCGTTGCTCTTTCAACCCACTTTAGAAAGGATGCTTGTCGGTCGCTCAGACGAAAAACAGCGGCATTTGATAAAGCGTCGTTGTACGCAGGAGCGCGAATAGACGACGAAAGGACGTGAAAGTAGCGTCTCCGTATGTCAAACACAGCCGCTGACTTTGTTAGCATTCATCTCTACAGCAGTGGAAGCACTGTTATTTACTTGCCTTAGATATTTCACAAGTAGGTGCTTCTGTTCCTCTGTAGTTATGCGAAAAAACAAACGGTGACCACGACGCCTGTGGAGGTAAGGGGGGCGTCAAGTGAAACACTAACAACGTATTCCATAGCGCAAGCATTAGCAACGTGGCTGTGTGCGCAGTCCAGTCATCTCCACTGACAGATGCGCATCGAAGAGCTATTGTCCATCTTGCTCCATAAAACCGACTCCAAAAATGAACACCTGCAAAAAGAAATACGGAAATGTTTGTGTAAAAACCGACTTGATGTGGACATCAGTCAAGTATATCACACCACAATAAATTATTACTGGCGTCCATCTGTACTTCTGTCCATTCCTCCGTACGAGGAATTCTAGGACGTGAGGAAGAAGAAGTTTTTCCTGAGTAGAACGCTGTTTTCAGTCTCTGTTATTCTTTCTCGTTTTTCATTGGTGCTTGTGGAAGACGCCGTTCTTCTGCCTGCGGAAATGTACGTGGAAACGCCAGGGCCTCCACCCATACCTTTCACGTCGTCTGTGGTCACTACAAGAAAGCGCTCCGGCCACCCAAGTGACGTTGACAGTGAGGAGACGCTGATATACTCTACGGCCAGTTATGAGGGCACCGATGAAAGTGACTCTGTGCCCGTGGCAATACGCAAGGTGAAGAGGAGGCTACTTACGACATCTTCTTCCCAAAATAAGGCCACCCCGAATATTCAAGAGCCACCGGTTCACACTATTTTGTTTGTCCCACTGAATGGCGCTGACAGCATGAACCAACCTAATCGCCAGGTCACGTCTATGTCACTTGAGGCGCTCGTTCCGGGACAAATAACAGACGTGAGAATCAATGACCGCAAGAACGTTCTGGTGATAGACGTTACGCAACCTACTGCTCTCGACGTATTGACCAAGGCGAATGTGCTGGGGAACATCAACGTACGTTTTTTCATACCAGATGGCAAGAACTCTAGGGCAGGCATTATCTACGACGTCGACACTTCCATCAGCGATATCGATTTTCCCATTCTAATCAAACCAGTAACGAAAGCTACTCTAATCTTGCAAGCCCGCCGTCTCGGGAACTCACGATGCGTGAAACTCATTTTCAAGGGTGACAGTCTCCCAACTCAAGTAAGACTTGGTCATTTTCGAAACACAGTACGGCCGTTCGTACCGAAACCTCTTTAGTGTCGGAAGTGCTGTAAAATAGGACACGTGAGTGCTGTTTTCAGAAGTTCTGCTGTGTGCTCCCGATGCTCGGAGTCGCACAACGCAAAAGCCTGCCAAGCAGAACATTGCAAATGCGGCAATTGCCAAGGTCCTCACGAGGCATCATGAAAGCAGTGCCCAAATGTGCAGAAGGAGGTAGATGCAAGTGCTGAGGCAGATGGCCAGAGACGGTTCCACCCACAGGGAGGCTGCTGTCAAACTGCGACGTCGGCGTTCGCGCCATAGGAAAACTCATAGGACATCCTCTGCCAAGGCCAGGGATACATCCCTACCCCATAACACGCACTCACCACCACAAGCATCAACAAGTGCCAACAGCAAGCATCCTCAGAAAGACGCAAGAAACATTGACCCTGACGCGTGGCCAGCGTTGCCGTCAGTGACTTCGCCAGTAGAGCCGCAGCATCGCCCGTTGAAAGCTACTTCAGAGCGAGTAAGTCGTGACAGTCAAGATAACAAAATAATAGACGTGAGTAAGACCCTCATGAAAACAATTCGAGTACTCCTGAATAATATTCAGACTCCGGCTGCCCACAGCGCTCTTCAAATATTGGACGCTTCGAGTCCGGTGCTATTAATACTAGAGAAGCACCATGGCTCTTTCTCTGCAGCCCTTCCGTAAACAAGTGAAAGAGGCATCAATTTTTCAATGGAATGCCCGAGTTCTTAAACCCTGCATTTTGGATTTTTGACCATATGCTTTCAAGAAGCAGTTTTTAATTATTGTAATTTGTGAACCACGTCATCACAATGCTATACGACTTTCTAAATACGAGGCTTTCAGATCTGCAACCCATAACGAAAACAGCAAGGTCATTGTTTACATCAGGTGCGAACTCACATATATTGAGCATCCAGTAACACCAGACGACAGCAACCAATACGTGCGCCTGACAGTTAAGCGTAAGAACGTGAACTTCACGCTAGTGGCACTATATATTTCGTCTTCAGGCCGCTTCGACCCAGCAAGATTAAGTGCCATTATATCAGCGACACCTGGGCCATGGATTATTACCGGTGATTTTAACGCTGATCACCCGCTGTGGGGAAGCCAGAAGATGGACTGTCGGGGAAGAAACGTTTCCTCCTTTGGATCTGACCACCAACTATATTGTTTAAATGACGGCACTCCCACGTTTTTACGGGGTTTGACATATAGTAGCTGTCTCGACCTAACTTTTGTGTCAAGTAGCCTAAGTACCAAGGTGCAGTGGTTTGCGGACAATGAAACGCATGGCAGTGACCACATTCCCACCCATATAAAGATCAAGGGGCTAAACAAGTCGGAGATCGCGTCCGCTTCACGGATAGACTGGTCAAAGTACAGATCACCCACAGAGAAGCAATGCGAGGGAAAGCAAGAAGGTTCTCTTGAAAGCCTAGAAGGTTGCTATCCAAGAGGCAACGTTTAATTGTGGACCTTTGCAAAAATTTTGCAAATGTGAGGTGGAGTTGGAGCGACTTCGAGCAATCCGCCGTCGCGCCGAACGACGTTATAGGCCATGAAATTCATCTACGACTTGAGGGAGGCGAGACGTCTACAAAAGAAGATTCAACGTCAAATGAATGCACTACAGTTGCTACGATGGAAGTCACTATGCGAGTCGCTCGATCCCCACAAACCTCTTTCGCAAATATGGAGAATAATCCGTGGCCTACGAACATTGCCACAACAGCATCGCCCGTTCAAATGCCTTGCTCTCCACCGAAGCCGACGTGAAATCGATGTAGCAGAAGACGTCTGTGCCAGAATTGCAAACAAGGGGTCCAGGATCAACATCAGTAACCTACGAAACGCGCCAGTGTTCAGAGACACTCGGATGAACGATATGTTTCTCTAGAAGAGCCCCAGGCAGCATTGGCAGCATGCAAGCGCTCGTCATCTCCTGGACCCGATGGAGTCACTTACATGACCCTTGCTAACCTAGGACAAACAGCTCTGCGTGCCCTTATAGCTGTATACAATGACTCGTGGAGCAATGGTTTGGTTCCTCCTTCATGGAAGTGCAGCCGCCTTGTGCCCCTGCTCAATCCAGGCAAATCGCCTCTGACATGGCCTCCTATCGCCCCATCGCGCTTGCCAGCTGTTTTGGTAAGGTGATGGAGAGAATGATGCTGACTCGCCTGGAGTGGTATCTGGAACATAACAATATATACCCCGATGCTTTGACCGGCTTTCGACGTAAACGGTCTTCCATAGACAATGTTGTTGATTTTGTCACGTCTGTATAACAGCAGAAAAGCCTAAGGAGATTATCAGCGGCACTTTTCTTAGATATTAAGGATGCATATGACAATGTACTACATGAAACCATCCTGGACGCCTTGGGCAGAATTAGATTGGGAGGCCGCGTTCACCAATGGATATACCGCTATTTGAAGGACAGAACCTTCTTCGTTCAGACAGAAGATGGTGCAACAAGGCACCATCATACTTATCGCGGCGTACCTCAAGGTGGGGTCCTAAGGCCCATACTTTCCAACCTAGCACTCATCGGCCTCGTTGACGTCCTGCCACACTCCGTACATCTGTCGATATACGCGGACGACATCTGCATCTGGGCATCAGGGGTCACGCGTCTACATGTACGAACCAGGCTTCAGACAGCGGCTGCACTGACGTCAACCTACCTTCAAGGACGAGGACTGGAGCTGTCATCTGAGAAATGCTCACTGCTTGCGTTTAGGCGCAAGACAATGACGCCAAACCGCATCAGAACTAATGGACACACGATCAGCTATCAAAAGACCCACCGTTTCCTGGCATAATAATAGATCGTGATTTGTCTTTGAGCCCCCACATCGCTCACATGAAGAAGAAACTAACCATGATCACCCACGTCCTAAGGTTTCTTGCAGGAAAGTCATGAGGTGCATTGGTACGAGCCAAGCTTCAACTGTATGCTGCACTTTTTATGGCTTCATGCACTATAGCCTATCTGTGCTTGGCAAGGCCCGCATAACAAACGTACGCGTCCTCCAGTCATTACAAGCTCAAGCACTAAGAATGTGCCTCGGCTTCTGGGATGCGCATCCTCAGCAGCGACTGTCGCAATCGCTAATGAACACCCTATCACAACCTACATTCGTGTCGATGCTTTAAGAACGCACTTAAGACGTGCCACTCGGATTGAATCGCATCACCTCGCCTCCCTTCCAACTTCCAGGCCACGCTCTGCGTTCTGCTCTATCACTGCCCCACATCGGACGGTGATTCCCACGAACTTCACGCACGCAGCAAGACCGTCGTTACCATTCTGGTGTCTACATAGACTGGAAGCCCTGATAATCATCCCCGAAGTGCAAAAGAAGAAAAATTTGCCAAATTTGGCCCGAAAACAAACAACATTACTGTTTCTGCAAGAGAAACACAGTGAACGCATTCACATTTACACGGATGGGTAGGTAATTTCAACAAGTTCAACAGGCGCAGTGGTAATTTTGGAGAAATCCCTCAGGATAAAGTTCAGTACCTCGCATCTGACATCATCCACAGTGGCAGAACTCGTCGCCATTTGTGCCGCTCTGGAGTTCAAAGTTGAAGAAACACAGCAGACATGGTCAATCTTCTCCGACCCCAAAGCAGCCCTCCAGGGCATTGCCTCGCCATATCGTAATAGACCAAACGAACAGCTAATTGCTGAAATACGACTGCTTCATCATCGGGCTATAGAGAAATAACATGACATAACGTATCAATGGATACCAAGCCACTGCCGCAATAATGGAAACGACCTTGCAGATAAAGCAGCCCAATCTGCTCATGATGACGCCCTTGTGAAGCTATACCATTATCAAGAACGGACGCCGCTGCAAAGCTTCGATCACTTGCACGAGAACTGACACTCCCTCAGTGGATCTCACCGGCATTCACCAACGTCCGCCTTCATAGTTTTGACCCACACCTACAGCTTCGTCTTCAATCAGGAATAACCAGAGCTGAGGAGACACTTTTGTGCTGTCTAAGGATTGGGGTGGCCTTTACGAATACTTATTCGTTTCGAATCGGAATGGCGAGCAGCCCGACATGTGACAACTGTGGCTGCGCAGAGACTTTCTCCCATTTTCTCTGCGAGTGTCCTCGCTTCAGTGTGCCAAGAAAAGAACTGTCGAAAGTTTTAGATAGACTAGACAATCGCCAATCGTTGGACGAAGGATATTAGGACACTGGCCGAGACCGTCCTCTGCATGCAAGGCATTAAAAGCGTTGTTGCGCTTTCTGGGGGCAAGTGGTCTCAGAGACAGACTGTAAGCATCGTAGTGGATCGTCTGATGACCTCTCTCCCCCTTTTTTTCTTTTTTTCAACGTCTGTTTTCTCTCATCTTTTATCCTCCGTACCCCTTCCCCAGTACAGGTTAGCCAGCCGGTCTGAGAACTGGCTACTTCGCTGTCCTTCCTCTTTCAACCCTCCTCCTTCAATTCCTCCGTACATCCGTTCACATCCGTCCGCATGTGTATCTGTGCGTCCATAAGCCCATATGTCCGTTTATTACTCAAGACTTCAACGTTTATATTATGGACCTTATGACCTGGCTTCATCCACTAGTTGTCACTGGCTTCGTGGAGGTGCGGCGAATTTTAACAGAAATGCAGTACTTCACAGATTTAATGAGCTTGTCATATGGGATTGAATGGAATAAATATTACGAATTCAGACTAGAACCTTCAAAAAATCCGGGGTTATTCACAGATAAGAAAATCAACAACCTTACGTGAGTTAGACACACCAAATGTATTTTCGAAATGCACAGAGGTGCTTTAAGAAGTAGCTGGATAACTCGTACTGTGAAGCGTCGCGTTCGAACGCAATGCAACAAAACGTGACAGCAACCTAGAGCGTTACAACGACAAAGAGATCATGAATCATGTCTAAGGATGACATTTGAACCCATGAGGCAAAGTGGTGAGGGCCAAATTCATCTAAAAGAGAAACAGTTTGCTTCTTGAAGTGGTTAGTCTCAATTGTGAAGGCTTTTGATTTTCATAATTCACGCTGACGGCTCTCCATGAGAGCAGTTTCTCATGAGTAACTACAAAAGTACCTTGTTTGGCCATCGGCAACAGTCAAAATCAAACTATGATCTACAAATGGAGCTCACAGCCTACACTTCTTTGCTCAGCTTTCACACTGAGTGGCGAATCACAACTGATTGTTTCGCTTAGTATCTATGGAATTGCATGTGTTCTACCAGCATTGCCGAAAATGAATAAACCGAGGGCTCAGGAAGCGAATGTGCAGGTACATAGTGGTATTGAGGCCCCGCCGCGGTGGTCTAGTTGCTAAGGTACTCGGCTGCTGACCCGCAGGTCACGGGCTCAACTCCCGGCTGCGGCAGCTGCATTTCTGATGGAGGCGCAATCGTTGTAGGCCCGTGTGCTCAGATTTGGGTGCACTTTAAAGAACCCCAGGAGGTCTAAATTTCCGGAGCCCTCCACTACGGCGTCTCTCATAATCATATGGTGGTTTTGGGACGTTAAACGCCACATATCAATCAATGGTGGCATTGAGGTCTCTGATAAGCTAGGCCCAGTTAGGCTTGGTTTGGTCCTAAATTTGCTTTAAGCTGAAGCTCTTTACCACTTACACCTTTGCCTTTATTCTATCTCGCAACGCGTTACTCGAGAGAAGAGAACGTCGTGCACAAGAACACTTGTCTGAGCCACATCTCAATCGAAAGGTGCGCCCAAACAATCAAGATGTCTGGGATCACTTGAGAACTTTATTGTCGATAATCATGGGAGGCTGTTGCTGTTCAATAAAGAATGTTACTTTGTGGTACTTCATAAAAATGGCGTTTTCGAAGCAAGCCATTAGTGCTGTCTCAAAAGCTTTACGCCTTCTCAATTGAAATACGATTACGTCGAGAAGCAATTCGGCTCACTTTTAAATAAGCTCACCTTGAGTGCATTTCTTCAGTGGTTACAAAGCGATGCTTGAACACTGTTTTCTTTGCCGCTAAAGCCTATAATGCCAATGTCTGGTTTCCTTTCATTGTGTCCGAATGCTACACTTAGCAATCCAGCTATATTTTAGAGCACCTCTTTTCGTTTGAATTATATTACGAGTAGGAAGCATACTTCATTTTCTTCTGTATATATGATGAATATTTCATTCCATTACAGAGGAATTTGTGTTTGGCGTACCTAATACACACTACGAAATTAGATTGGTGAGATTGAAAGCAGTGAGTTATATTAATGGCAATATGTGCAAGATTACTTTGTGACCAAGAAATGCCGAGGAAAATTCATTTACTATGGTGCTGCGCAAGCTATTCCTAAACGTACTGTTCTAAGAAGCAATCTAGAAATGCAGATAGGTCCTGGAAGGAAAGCCTTCGGAAACAAGTAACAAAAGAGGAAGGATACCATGCAATAAAAATGCTGTCACGACTGAGGGTAATGTTTTTCGCTCTAATGATTGCGGGTACACTCCTGCTGCACCACCCATGGACATCATTACCCGCTAATGTGATCCAATAGCAACCAATTTATCGCCAAACAATGAGCCCCACGTGGTTTTCTCAATGCAAGCAGACACTAGCCGTTTTTTAAATTCATTTCGCGCTCCTCTGCAGATTGAAATTCCCATAGAATATACCCCACTTAATGAAACATATACCCAAACGGAATGAACAAGCACGGGCGATGACTGCAAACGGTAGATTTATTGAGCGTGAACACGTATAGGAAATATAGCACGTATAGGAAACCCGAGGAGAGGCGGAAGACAGCATTTTTAAACAGATGGTGGTGCCGAGCCTGAACCCGGACATCAGGGAAGAGGTGCTCCCACTTCACTAACGTCGTCGGAAAACTGCATCGGCATACAAAGTTACTTAAGGTGCTTCTTCTTCACCTTCGTTTACACTAGATTCTGGTTTAGTTCCGTACGCCATGTAGAGAAAGATGTATCATCTCCACTAAAGTTTTACTATTTATGGAGCTAACTCTTGTTTTCCTAATTTTTTGTTAATCAGTAGTGATTAGTAGGATTTACACAACTATTGTGGCAGATATGTTTTAAGTTGGACCGTGACATAGTTACATGGCGACAAGCCGAAGCCCTGATGGACTTCGCAACTAAAAGGCTTATGCGCTTGAACTTGACGGTCACAAACTAAGATTCGTCTGTTACTAAGATGTCAGTATTCGTTGTCAGCACGAATGAGAGAAAAGGCGCTGACACAATCCTACACTTCGCACATCATCGCGAAAATTTTATATGGCCAATGTCGCCGGTGGTCCTCACATCTGCGCAACGCTTCGACATTTGTCAGCAAAAGTGAGCGCTTAGAGTTCCTGCAATCGATAGTTGAATTTCTACCGTGCTTACTCTTGAAGTTTTTTACATGTTCTCGTAGACGATTATTAAAACATCAAAGACCATGTGTGGTTGAAAGCGCGCTCGCCCTGTCTCCTTGATTTCTTGTGTTATACTCAAGAAGCCTAATGCGCCCTTACCATTTTAGTCATGTTCCGTTAAGCAGCCCCATAAGATGTAGACTTTATTATTGTTGGCTGCATTTTGCAAATGCAAATTTCACACTTTGGTTTTTATGCATCACTGAACGTATAATTTTACCCAGTGCATATGTTGCGAGAACATATACATAATTTAAAATATTTCTATGCACGTGTGCCTCAGAAACAGCGTCAGCACCAACACAAATGCTGTCTATCAACTGCTTCTTAATTGGCGGCTGTTACTGTATCTTGAAACTTTTGAAATTATGTGATGTGCTTAGTGGTTTATTTGTAATGTGTATGACGGGTTGAAATGTTACAAAAGAAAAAATATAGGTATGTGACAACTAAGTTATGTAACTACTCTTTATATGTGCAATTAAACTTGCAGACAAGGATGTAGACGCAAAAGATTGTCGCAACAGCTTCCATAACTCACTCACCGTGGCTTACATTATCGACTAAAATCCACTTCTGTTTATGTCCAACCTTTCGTCCTCACTACGACGCACCTATTTCTATTCATAAGAGAACATTTGCGTTACGCCAAATAAATGCGCGAATAATCAGCTGGCCTTCTAGGCAGCGATTGCTCCTCGTCAATATATAATTTTTCGCAACCATGATGAGGTAAGACTCGGCAAAGACAACAATTATCAACCTCATTGGGTTGATAATCTCAGACTTCTTTTCAGGTAATTGATTTTCCTCAGAGACTTATCATAAAAAGGTGCTAAAAATGTCTTCACTAAATAGCCGATTCCTATGCACGCGCTGATGGCATTGCTGATGCGTATTAGAGAATGTGGAAGAATCGTGGTCCTATGCAAATCGGCATATTTTTATAACTCCTGCACAAAAAGGACTCGCGATGATTTTCTCTTACAGGACTAATAGAACTTGGTTTTCAAGTGTATTTTATTTTTCACTTAGTCCTTCTATT
>NW_023609430.1:0-20389 GCF_013339725.1 Rhipicephalus microplus | reverse complement strand
CACTTTTTTAGAGGACTGGTTACTGACGAATTCTCGTGTTATCGGATGTATTTGGCACTGTCTAGCATGCGTGCGAAAAATTGGCGGCTAGTTACACTTCCTTAAAGAGGTAAATGCGTCAAAAAAAAGATCACTATGTAACCAAATATGTATACAGGCGGGAACCACAATTCCTGCTCGACATGAGCTTCAGTGTGGGTGACCGATATTGTTATTACTTTGATAACCTGAGCAGATTGCAATATTCCATTTCTCTATGATGAAGCTTTTTGTACCTCAACTGGCGTTGAATTGCTTTAGCTATTTCTGACATGTTTTACTGGTGTAAGATGACGTCATGATGTGATTATTTGATTACGCCCACAAACTTTGAGGCCTCGCCGTGGTGGTCTAGTGGCTAAGGTACTCGGCTGCTGACCCGCAGGTCGCGGGTTCAAATCCCGGCTGCGGCGGCTGCATATCCGATGGAGGCGGAAATGTTGTGGGCCCGTGTGCTCAGATTTGGGCACACGTTAAAGAACCCCAGGTGGTCGAAGCTTCCGGAGTCCTTCACTACAGCGTCTCTCATAATCATATGGTGGTTTTGGGACGTTAAACCCCACAAATCAATCAATCAATCAATCAATCAATCAATCAATCAATCAATCAATCAATCACAAACTTTGAGGTTTAAGACTTCCTGATGATGCCCTCTGGGTATATCATGACGAAACGCAATCGCTCACTCGTACACGCTCGAGTGACTGTTTAGTTGCAGCTTGCACAGTATTGCGCAAGACTCGAAAAGCCAAACGTCAACGCAGCCACATTAATTTTGGCTTGCTGACAATTGACTGCTAGAAGGCGCACTTGGGAAGTGCTTTTACAAAGGAAATTTATCAAGTTTGTCTTATCTGTTGGACAAAAGAGTAAACACGATAGAAATCAGCCTGTATACGAGCGTCTGACTAGTTATGCTTATCATAGTACAGCGCAAGAAGAATTGGCTGCCGAAACAAAAATAACAACACCAATCAGGGAGGTCTGGCTCACTCAGCACACATAACGGAGACGCATGCAGCCTCCTTGAAATCTAAAAACTGAGCTCACCGATCTCATTTATCTGGCCTGGAACCAAGCAACTCTTGTTTGTTTTCTCGCATAAGAACCAGATACGGGGCAAACATTTTAAAGACAACGAAGAAATCATGGGTGAAGTCGAACTCTTGATAAACTCTCAAAATGAAGAGTTCATGTGCGATGGCTGGTGGCCGTTCATGCATCATTGACATAAGTGCACGTGTTTAAGAGGGGTTTACGTAGGAAAAGTTTAAACATGCTCTAAAGTTCGTGGAAGGGCCACGCGAGGGACGGGGCAGAGGAGAAGGAGACGGTGACAAGGTGCGCTCGTCGTTCTTGGTTCGTGCCGTGGTTGGTGCTCTTTGCAAGTCACAGCCTGGACGCTTCGGGTCATGGCTGGGTTCGGGTGATGTTCATGACAGAGGTGGCTTGATATTGGCTATTCTGCCGCTCTTGAGGGCCCACCTTCATTGTAGTGCAATAGTCTTGGGCAGCCATAGGAGCAGCTGAGATGTACCGAAGACCATACAGAGAAACACGAGTGGCTGCATCGGCTGTGCTGGAGTCACAAAAAATCTATACCTTTCACTTAAGATCAAGCCGAGGTCATGATGCAGCGGTACGCTGACGAAGTTATCTTGGCGAAAAAGAAATCTGTCGGAGACAATGGCTTGACCATTTCTCCGCTGGAGCAAACTGACTGAGGTGTCCGAGAATGACAAGAAGGTTTAAAATATGAATGGTGAGCACAAGAAAACTGGCTGAAAAGTGGACGACGGGCATGAAAAATGCATGAATAAATGAATAAAGCATGAATAAAGCATGAATAAACACGAGAAATTGCGCTAAGAACAAGGGCGATTTCGAAGGCGGCGAGGTAACAGTGAAAGGCGGGAGAGAGAGGCCAAATGAATGATGAAGCTGAATTGCGTTGACATTGTGACCAAGTAAAAGCGTGGCTTCTCTTATATTCAGGTTGGCGGTGGTGACGAGGATGATACAATTTCCGGCACAGATGACTAGGAAGAGGAAGAGACAACTCAGACAGACAACGAAAGGGACAAAAGAAGCCCCAAGGAGGAGGAAGACGAGATATTGACTAATATTGGCCGGCTGGCGAGGATAAAAAAGACGGAGAAGGAGGACTCGATGCGTGAACCAGCAGGCGTCAGGTGTCTGCTACACCGTCCCATATCTTACTCACCTCTGGGTTTGGCGGGATATGGCAGAATTTTGAGAGTTCTTTGTAGAACACCACCGGTGAGCTGCTGAGTGCACCCTCTGTGCAACAACAAGGTCGTCTACCAGGTGGTCGTTGTTGCCCTGGTATAGTAGAACGTGAGTGTTATCGTGGGAAACATCGAAGGTTCAGGGCCTCGAGCTGGCAGGAAGACCTCGACTCCACAGCTGTACTGCATCGTCTGCTTCGCTTCTCTGGTTATCCGGTCGGTGCACCAGCTCTAGAGGTTTTTTCAGCTGGTGGCTGTGCCATGGCAGTTGGTCGCCGCGGGCCTGCCTCATCACTGCCGAACGGGAAAAGGGGATCTATTATAGTAGAGCCACCTGTGGGACGCTATCTTTTACAGAATAAAGGCGCCTTTACTCATTCTCCACAGTAGTTAAAAATATGATGTTATCACCACCACTGCAACATTCACTGATATTGACTTGTGAAATTCTTGCAATTTTAATGTGTCACATTTAGTTAAAGGTTGTGACAAAGTACAACCTGGAAAGCTGTGATTGATGCTCTCCTTTAACCTCTTCTGAATAGTCTCTACTGCTAAGGTTGCTGCTGCTCATGGCCTTGCCTCAGTTTACATATTTGTAGTACTCTGATGAGTTAAAATGAATTAGATTGTTACCTTTTTCAATGGCTGAAAACATTTATTTAAAATCGAATCTTGCAGGATGGTAGAGCTGCTTTTTAATATGGTTACCTTACTACCATGCGGTTGCGTAGAATATGGTTGTCTTACTATCTGATAACTGTAAGAAGGTATTTGACGAGAATCAGCCATTATATTGTTTCCTGAAATTTTTATTGGACTTGTATCGGCTGTTCTATTGTTCAATTCGTACTTCATTTAATTCTCTCCACGATTTTCACACCTATAATGTCAAATAACAACCAGCGATTCTATAGTGCTAAAAAGTCCAGCATAAATGAAACAAACGCATAGCACACGCATGACACTTTAAAAAAATATATCATAAAGGAAGAGCCACAGGTTGCAATGAAAATTTCTTCATACCAGTCCACCATATGTTTTCCATCCAGAACATTGAATGCCGTCATGCTTTATTTAAATACTGGCTGTAGGGGCTTGCTGGAATTTCAAGCAGACAAGGACTTGTGGATTCTTTCTAATGCGAGATCACCAGGAGTGCTGCTATCATGACTTACAATAAGTCATGATAGTGTGTTAAATATGTTGTACCCACCCCCTCTGTAATGCCCTACGGGCCCTGAGGGTATTCTAATAAATAAATAAATAAATAAATAAATAAATAAATAAATAAATAAATAAGTTGTAATACGTACCATCAGTGCAAGCTGTTACATTTACCCCCGCCCCAATACAGGATCATAACATATCACATGTTAACGCTCAATGCTTCAGATATATAGCTCAATTGATATGTTGGGTTTAACGTCCCAAAATCCCAATTTGCCCAAAATCCCAAATCACTACGGCATCTCTCAATCACAATGTGATTGAGAGACGCCATAGTGGAGGGCTTTGGAAATTTTGACCACCTAGGTATGTTTCACGTGCACCCAAACCTGTCTCATATATAACCTAAATGTGTCATTTCATTAGACATATGCTTGGTCAAGTTGGCGATTCGGAATCCACATATTTACACAGCGCAAGAAAAACAGTGCACTTTCTTGTTCATGTGTCTTCCTTCCGTTCTACGCTGTAACTACTCAATTGTTTTCTTGCGCAGTGCGAATATGTTGACTCGAAATCTGTCAGAAGCCATGCACTGAAAATAATTTTTCTGAAATGAAATAGTGCAAGTGCCTTTCGAAGCTTCTGCACCAAACGGCACTGCAGCAATAAAAGACGTCTAACAAAGCACAAAACACGCTCCCGAGAACTACGTTGTTGCTAGAGACGTCAAAATACGGAACTTGAAATGGCTGCATGCGCTCCCTGTATTTTGTTGTATGCTGAAAAGATTGCCGATCATAGACCGCTATACAGGAAACGCATTTGAAAGGTCATGACAAATGTATAGTAGATCACGCATGCAGCTTTTGCGTGGAAGCAAGCGCTGTATCTAAATAATTACACCGTGTGAGGCAGCGCTTCACAAAGCGAACTGAGCCTACCGCTAGATACGAGCGTCTGGCCGGTACAGCGTGTTTTCCGCGGTGAGCATTCAATCAAGCTCTTAGCAGGATCCGGCAGACAGCAGCGCTACATGGCACAAAAAAAAAAAGGGCAGATTCCACGTACTATGGGAATTGATGATATGCGAAGCACGAATGAAGGAGGTTGATATGTAGCTTTAAAATCTGCACAACGTTATGAGGCCGATGTAAATTATGCCATACATGACTTTCATGCCATTATCATTATTAATGTTCGGCTGTGTCATTTACATTCGTCGTTTATTCAGTCACGTGATACCGAATTTAGTATCACGTGACGTGACATGTGATTGATTGATATGTGGTGTTTAACGTCCCAAAATCACCATATGATTATGAGAGACGCCGTAGTGCAGGGCTCCAGAAATTTCGACACCTGGGGTTCTTTAACGTGCACCCAAATCTGAGCACGCGGGCCTGCAACATTTCCGCCTCCATCGGAAATGCAGCCACTGCAGCTGGGATTTTAACCCGTGACCTGCGGGTCAGCAACTGAGTTCCTTAGCCACTGGGCCACCGCGGAGGGGCGACGTGACATGTGGAGCTAGCGAAATTGCCATGAGCACGCTATGAGCGTAGCATGAAGTCATGTTTTACTTCACATACATGTCGTGATTATTGTGTTTGGATGTCTCATTTACTTTTGTCGTCTATTCACGTCATGGGATATCAAATTCCGTATATGTGGAGCTAGCAAAGCAGCCGCGAGTGTGCTATGATCGTTGCATGTAATGTTTTACACGACCCGCATATAAATTTTATCATGTTTGGACGTATCCTTTACCTTCGCCGTCCACTCGTGCTCGTAATACCAAATTTCGTATATGTGGAGCTAGCAAAACGGCCTCGAGCAAGCTATGAGCGCAGCATGTAGTCATGTTTTAAATGACACACACATCATGATTATCATGTTTGGACGTGTCATTTACCTTCGTCTGTTCGCGTCACCTGATACCGAATTTGGTATGTAGGGCAAGCGAGGCGGCCGTGAGCGCGCTATGTGCGTAGCATGTATTTATGTTTCACATGACACGCATATCGTGATTATCGTGTTTAGACGTATGGTTTACCTTCGTCGTCTGCTCAAGTCACGTGATACCAAATTTGGTATATGTTGAGCTAGCGAAAAGGCTGCAAGCACACTATGACCCTAGCATGCAGTCACGTTTTACACGACACGCATGTCATGATTTAGATGTATAGACGTGTCATTAACTTTCGTCGTTCATTCACGTCACGTAGTACTGAATTTGGTATATGTGAAGCTAGCGAAAGCACCGCGATTGCACCATGAGCGTAAAACGCACCCATAACTAGACAAAATATCAAAATCAAGGCATGCATATAATTATTTTCCCGTTAGGGTCTGTCACTTCTGTTCGCCATGCAGTCACGTCAAACCACACCAGTTTTTCAAAATGTCATGCGAACTAAACCACCGAAAGATTGCAACACCTTAAATAGTAAAGTAGGACATATATATCATATTTGTCACGTTATGACTAGTTAATTATGCTCATCATATAGTCATGTTATGCCATAGAAATTTCGGTATCGACACTATTATTGAGACGACCACAAGAGCTAAATGTTGCAGCCGGCAATATATATATATAGATAGATAAATATATAGATAAATCAATATATAGATAAATGTATAAATATTTAGATATTTAGATAAATATATAGATATTTAGATATTTAGATAGATATTAAGATATGTAGATAGATAGTTATTTAGATATGTAGATAGATAGATATTTAGATAGATAGATAGATATTTAAATAAATAGATAGATAGATAGGCTGAAAGTCGCCGAAGTTCACTAAGAAATGCTTCGCATTTAAAAATTATTCTGCTGGCAGACGGTTGTGGACATAGCCTACTAACGTACAGTGTGGCGTCCACTGTTAGGGTGATCAAGGCTTAGCGTGGCAGCGCTATGCGTAGTGCTAATACATGAAACGCTTTGGTGCACTTCAATTTGGTGCGTAGCCACACACCAAATTGAAGAGCCACCGGGGGCACGAGTGTGCCGTTCTTGCTGTACTAAAGACAAGCAAGCCAGGCGCTTGTCTACCACAGGATGGCACAGTCGAGTGTTGTAAGACGGCGTAAAGCCTCTGGCATGTGTCCGAGTTCGCATGTGCAACTCACCTTAAAAAAGATTTTCCGGCCTGTTCTATGCCGGCTTGATGTCACGTGTTTTTTCCGAGTGATTGACTCGATTTGTGTGGTTTAACGTCCCAAAACCACCATATGATTATGAGAGACGCCGTAGTGGAGGGCTCCGGAAATTTCGACCATTTGGGGTTCTTTAACGTGCACCCAAATCTGAGCACACGGGCCTACAACATTTCCGCCTCCATCGGAAATGCAGCCGCCACAGCAGGGATTTGATCCCGTGACCTGCGGGTCAGCAGCCGAGTACCTTAGCCACTAGACCACCGTGGCGGGGCTGTTTTTGCCGAGTGAGCACGCGTACAAGAGGTGGTGAATTCATTGCCCCTACGTTTCCGATAGAAAGATAAAGCATTCGCGGCGAGTTTGACGTGTTCAACAGCTTTATTCTGCCTTTTGCATAAAAAATGGTGCTGGTATTAGTAATCAATTACGCTTGAAGGCATTTAGAGATTTATATGCGAGTCACTTCTTCCACTAAAAGTAAGAAACATTGTGCGCTATCGAACGTGCGGTCAATCTATGAGAGCAAAATTTGATTGCCCGACATAATGACGAAACAAATGAGGTACATTGTATTCGTGTTTTCTTTATTTACACTTATACACACAGACACACGCACGCACGCACATTTTCTAGAACATGCAGGAAAATTGTTCCCAATAATTTGCAAAGCTTCTGCTCTTTTATTCGTACACTGCCGTTCTTCATGAAAGAAAACACTTGAACGCGTGGCCTGTGCTCTTCGGCGGCTGCCTACAGCACCATCGGCAACAAGTGAAGAAAGCACGTTCGCTTTTCGCGTCATCTATGACCAAGCAAGATAAGGAGATTACGTTCCCTGATTGCTCGCGCGGTGAGTGATATCGGGCGATTACTGTAGCTTGCGCCGTGTTCGCGAACAACGTGTGATATGTTGGCAGTGGACAGAAAGAGTGTGCAGAGAGTGTGTTCAATCGAGCAGCGCTTGTCTACCGGCTATAACTCGTTATTAGTTTTTTTTCAGCAACAAATGACGCTGAAAGCGAACATGTTTTCTTTGGCAGTCGGTTGATGGTGGTGTAAACAGCCACCACAGAGCGCAGGCCACGCGTTCGCGTTTCCCCTTTCATCAAGGATGAGAGTGAACTATTTCAAACATCTGTCTCCATAGACACGAAGTAATTGAGGAGTGTGTGTGCTGTGTACCAAAAATCTGTTACCGAGCTCAATATCCGGGCGATGACCTATGCAAAAAAAAAAACCAAATCATTCGTTTCACAAAAATATCTTGTGACCGATACAGGGAGTGCCATTTCCTCGTTTGCTCTAACCCTGTACCACTGGTGCGTTGCCACCTTTATAACTTAGGACGCGGGAAAAAAGTTAGTACTGGGTCGAAAATAAACTGTGTAGTCCCCACGGGCACTTTTACATCACTGCCCGTACTTGTATTGGTATATTTAGTAATGGTTCCTAAATATTCCAGCTTGAAGAAGAGCTCGAACTAAGAAATGGCTTCCCCGTAAGTGTGTAGAGGCACCTAAATTAAAAAAAAACCTAATAGACGAAGGTGCTGGCGAGACTGGCGCAAAGTTATAATACCGCAACAAAGTGGTTGCAACACCACAAAAAAAAAACACTATTCAAGATGCCGATACACTAATCAATGCAAAAGCACTCCTTTCTTTTTTTTTATCGAGTAAACATATGTAATGTAAGAAAACCACGGTGATAACCGCAAATGCGAAAATGTTCAACTATGCTGAAGTAAAAATGCCTCCTATGTCAGTGCACAGCCATGCACGTTTTTTTTTTAATTTAATGTCGGGGCTTACGACAACGAGTTAGAAGCAAATGTCACACCTTTTCTTTTAGAGCAAGATCGGAACATGGTGGAGGTGATGTCATTGGAACGACTTGGAAAAATGTGGTACGGACTCACGTACCTTCGGGTCACGAAGAAAACGTATGCTGGCGCCAACTCACCGAACGGAACGCTCCCATTTCGTTCTTCGGTGGTCCTTTGCAAACAAGAACCCTCATAACTTCGGTCCATTAGCCGCGACCATTCGCCTCGAAGCATCTCGCAACGGTTCCGATTTGCAGCCGTAAGCATTTCGAATATCCAGTGCACAAAGCACATCACATACCTACGCCGCAGTTCACGGACACGGAAAAACACGGTCTTCTCGAGTCGCCAACAAGCACACCAGCCCGGCACGAAGACATTCGCCAAGCTTGGCAGTCTATCCCCCTATTCTAGAACGTCCTTTCACTCAATGCTTCACCTTCATTTGAGAAAACCGATGGGAGCGCCGTCTGTAGACACGGCAAGCCACTGCCTATCAGGGATAATCTGTTGCGATTCTTGAGTAGCGCAGCGTCATTTGCAGCCGAGCAGCGGTGCAGTGCTCAACTTTGTCAAGTGAAGGGTGGAAGTCGAGTCGAGGAGCGTTTGTGAATATGTCTGTCAAGCAACGAGAGCAGGCGTAGGCACGTCTGTGCAGCGAAACACAGCCAGGTCCCGGAAGCACAGCGCTAGTTTCGCTTTCAGGGAAGAAGTGTGCTCGCAGCGGTCGCCGGGCATCCTAAGATCTGGTTGAACGAAGCGAGGTTAATGTTCACATTTGTTGTCTTTCAGCAGTTTTTACGCGTAAAGAAATCAGAATGAATTGTAAAAAGTTCATCGTTTGTTCATTCCTCTTCTTTCTTCTCCTTATTTTATCAACTTTGAATCGGGCGAAGCGCGGGAACACTTCTGTTTAGCGCTTGCCTCCGCTCCCCCTTGTCACTTGCTCAGCGATATCACGCGTTTGATTACGCATGGTTGTTTGCTCGGTTAGCGTGCCAAATATCAATTCGGCAAAGATAAGGCATTTGATGTAGCGTGGAACGAACCAAAACCGCAGTAGGCCTGGTGAATCAGGTAAACCATACATTAGACGAAAATGCCTAAATCGAGGCATGTTTTGCGCGGATCTACAGTGTATTAACGCCGGCATATCGAGATCCACGACGCATGCAAAGTTGCAACAAAATTGTTTCAATACTTTTTGAGCAAAGGTACAATGAATTTGAAACAAAAGAAAGCGCAACCTCCCCAAAGGGAATCGTGAAGAAATGCGAATGCATTGCGTAGCATCCACAGCGGCGTTTCGCACGTGAGAACCCAGTGTAAGAAAAGCGAGGTTCTCTTTTTTTTTCTTAACGTGCAACCAATAGCACCGGTTGCTGTACGCGGGGCTTTCCTGTCGCGAGAAACGTGATAAGCGTTTCCAGCTCAAGTAGCTAGAGTGCACGGTGAAAATATGCGCACCCGCCCACTGCTGTTGCTGACAGCTGCCGAAGTGTGAAGTGGTAGGGGCTCCGGTTGCTAAGGGCGCGAGCACCGGCAGCTGTTGCTATGAAAGAGGGTGGCCAGCGGATCCCGACGGACGCCTGACACTGCCCGACTAAGAAATGCATTCGCTTACTGAAAACAAAATTTGAAACAACTGAGGTTTCACATACGCATACTTCTAATGACACAGCGTGCGCGGCGCAATTCGGTGGGCATTTGAAACACTTGGAGTGGACGCTCAACGTCGGGCTTCCACGGGTTTTTTTTCTACAAAATACAGTAAATTTTTTGCGTTTAACTTGCAAACTCCATTTTTCGGGGGGGGGGGGGGCAGGGGGGTTTACCTTGCCATACCCGCTTATGACGTCATTTTTAGCGAAAGCTCTATATGGCTAGAAAAAGTGGAAAACTCTTTGGTAGGGATGTCACAAGTAGTCTCCATTGACTGTTTTATCAGTTGTGACATTCTCAGCATCGTACAAAAAAAAAACGCCGTTGCCTGAATTCGAGTAATGTCGTTCATCTTGCTGTAGCCGCGGCGCCAAGCACGCACGCTTAGCCACGGCATAGGGAGCTTCGTCCCCAAAAAGGGACCTGCGCAGTGCCTATGCCGAATAAATGGCGTTGCGGCACCAACGTGATGACTGCAGGAGTGCGTTGACTGGGGCGAACGCCCGCTTTTGGCGGGAGTTTCTGCAGCGGCACAATCGCTTCGGCTGCAACGTCTGCGAGAGCCTGTGGCTCGAGAACAACCGCAGTAAACGAATTTAACTGCTCAGTACACTCCTCTATGACCGTTATCATGCGAAGCACTATGTGCGGCTTGTGAAACAACACTGTGCTGAACCCAAGCCAAACGTGCCTCTAACCTCGTAAAGAAGCACGAAAACGTAACCAACAATTGTGAGAGGCATCAGTGCCATGCTGTGTTGAAACTACTGCTAAACACCGAGACCGCACGTTTTAACTTTTACTGGTTATCTATTTGTGGGGAGTGCTTGGGCGGTCATATTTTTTTGCTGTGTTGGTGCTTCTGAGAAAGGTTTGGTTGGTTGTTGTGCTGGCCGATTGATTGGTCGAAGATTTCAACGTCGGTAAAAGAATGTATGCTGCTGTTGTGCATCCTGCTCAGCAAAATTCTGAAGAGCCCCATCTTGCGGAACATAAAGCTAATTTTCTTTTTTCGGAAGCTCACGGGTCCAGCAGGTACTTAATTTATGTCGCCGATATTGCCGTTGGTCTGGAATTGTAGGTAGTGTGCCATCATTACTAGAAAGCTCTTCAGAGGCATCTGCGATGGCGTTCGTGACTGGTGCTTCTGACATGCCCCTGCGTGCAAGTTTTGATGCATCAGAAACTGCCGCATCGTTTTTGTTGTTGATTGGGTGAGCGCTGAATGACGATACCACAACATAAGTTACACAACTAGATTCCGATTGCAAAATTTCGTCATTCTGCAGTGCCAGAGAAATAAGGCCGTGTGACAAAAGACACCTCTTGAACTGGCCATACCATGGTTGAACATCTTTGCCAACGCGTCATCTCGTCAATCATGAGCGCTTTGGCGACGCAGGCGGTGAGCGTTAGCAGCAACTGTGAAGTCGCGGGATGCAAAACAGCGCGGTGGACCACGTACACGAGGCGAGAATCAAAGGTATCGGGTTGTGAGCGACCCCTTGTGTCATGTGACTGAGCGAGAATGTTGAAAACGCCGACTTTCGTGCAGTAGGGAAACCAACGAGAACTTTCGGTTTTTCTGCAGAAAAATGCATGGATGCCTTTTGGTGATATCTCTATGTTCTCTGTATATCCTATGTTATCTGTAATGTACACCTCATAAACAGCAATGCAAATATCAGCTCTGTACCCTGAATTAAGGTAAGGAACTTCATCTGTGGCAAATAAGCTCGTGAAGGTTTTCTCTGTGTACAATTTAATTAATATGATATGTGGGGTTTAACGTCCCAAAACCACCATATGATTATGAGAAACGCCGTAGTGGAGGGCTCCGGAAATTTCGACCACCTGGGGTTCCTTAACGTGCACCCCGATTTGAGCACACGGGCCTACAGCATTTCCGCCTGCATCTGAAATGCTGCTGCCGCAGCCGGGATTCTATCCCGTGATCTATGTGTACATTTCAACTTTGACTTCTTGAGATAAAGGTGAACAGAAAGAAAAAAAAATAGTGTTTGGAGAGTATTTCCACCGTGGAACAGTGATGTCAATCTCATTTTCTTGGGCTCCCTTTGTTTAGAGGGATATTGATTGAAAAAAAATGTCGTTTATATTGCAGCCTAATCGAAAGGTTGGCTCTTGGGATAGATACCACCTCTTTTTAGAAATTGAGTGCACATATACATAACTTGCACATGATGCCACAGACAGCTTCTCTGCGCTGGGTGTAGGCGGCCACCGTGACTTTCTATCTCATTAGAGAGTGTCAGTGCAGGGAAGCACCCCTCGCGTTTTTTTTTTTTGGGGGGGGGGGCCCTGTTTACAGATACTCTCGTATGTTCGCCACCCGCGCCAAGGGGGAACACAAAGAATTGGAGGAGGCACTGGTACCAATCCAAGGTCACCCTTTTTATGCTCCACGCGGTCAGCAAGAGGTCAGGCTGTATTTTAACCGGCTGGTGCCTGAAAATGGCGACCAAATTGACTTGCGTATGAAGGTTCTGCGTTTTTTTTTTCACAAAATGCTGCGTCTGCACCGCGAACTCGAGGTGATGACGTTTCACAGACCAGGAATTTCAGCATGCCAAGAATGCGAGTCGTCGGCCACGTCTCTCAGAACAGATGCACACCTCAACTGCGGTTCCCAAAACTGTGACAAACAGCCCCGGCAGTGAACAATGCTCCCGGCTGAGTGCTTTAGCGGAAGGCGGGGAGTAGGATGAAACGAGTGGCGGGGAAAAGGAAATGAACACGTGTGGCCTGCAGGCGCCTCGTGGAATGTAACGTCACGGATCGCACGCAGCGATCAACACTACGCCCAATTGTTTTAAAATACGTTAAATAAGCACGGTTTATTGGAACTGTCGCATCTTCCGATTAGAATTTCTAAGTTTCCGTCAGCTTTTCTCGCACTTGTTAACCATTATTTTCAATTAAAGCTCTCGTCTATTTACTGTAGATAGAAATGCGTCCTAGATTACGATGATGGAGCGCACACCATTCGTGGCTGAAAGGCGCTAGTTATGCAAAAGAGAGAGAGAGAGCTTTACTTGGAGGACAATCATGCCTGCCAAACGATTTCCTAATACCAAAAGTTTCCTGGGGAGTTTTGTGAGAAAAAAGGCACCCCCAATTCTTTTCAAAGTACGTCGTGCACATACAAATGACCGCGAAGACAAGTGAATAGCATCGTTTTATTATCACGTTGTCACTCGCTACAATTATATGGTAGTCACTGATTATCATTATAGCTATTTTCGCTTCTTTTCCTGCTTTTGCACATGTTTGCTGAAATAAACAGCCTTTTACTAATGTCCCTTCAAGCACTGCTTAGTGGTCCCTTAAACAAATATGCATATTCACGCAACTATTTGCAAACGCCACCAGACAAGAATAAACGCACCGCCTTGAAGTCGGGGCCGCCACAGTTCGGTTTCGCAGCATGAAGGTTCCCTCTCAGGTCATTTCTCGTAGGCTCCGTTCCACCGGCTTGCTTCCGTGGCTCAAGAGCAAAGCGTCGTAGAGAGCCTTAGTTTTGGCGGAGTCCAGGTCATCGTAAACGCCGCAGACCTGACGCCTCGGGTCGCAGTCCAGTACGGCGGCGAGGAGAACACCGAGGTCCGAGTGAATCTTCTCGTTCGGAGCGTAAACTGCCATGTAAGGCAGCTTGCACCAGAGGCACACGCAAATCACGTGTGCCGGAGCTCTGGGTGCCGGGTCATCGACGAGGATGCAGCCGTAGACCGCTGTCTTGTCTTCAGTCACCGTGAACGTCGTCCGATGGCCGAGCACTTTCAAGGCACTCGCCATGTGCTCGACAAGATGGGCTGCCTTGTAGCCCCCGGCTTTCGCTACGGAGACGGTGAATCTGAAGAGAGTCCACACGGGCAGAAGATTCAGCGATGATAGCCAGCAGTAGAAAAAGGCCACGCGATCCAGTCGGACTTGGCGGCTGGACCCCTTTTCCACCGCTCTACGGAGCGCCGCGACAACCAGTGTTTTCTTACGCCATTTCCTGACGCCGAGAAGCCATGGATAGTCCAGCCATTCCAGGGTGCACAGCATCGTCCCCGTTGCCTGGGCGACGAAGTGAAAACACGTGTCCAATTCCCGGGCTGTCATGTATACGGAGCGCCGAACTTCGGTCCAGGAAAGCACAGGCGTGTGGTGGTGGTAGTAGTGGTGGTTCGAAGAGGAAGAAGGCGCGTGATTTCTGCAGCCCGGCAGGGAGCACGGCGCAGCGCCTCAGGTGTACGACTGCAGAGGTGAACAGAATGTGATTTCAACAAGCGGCCCCCTGGTTGGAGAAGGTGTTCACTATCACGCAAAATGATTCATCCGAGCGCGTGCTTGTGTTAGTCACGTGTCTTGTCCATAAACAGTTTCTCCACCAGCCCTTCCATAGATCAACCCACACTTAGGGCCAGTGTGCGGAGGGGGGGGGGGGGGTGCTTTACCACTGAAGCTTCGAAGGTCCGGTGTGTACGAGCTGACAAGCAGGCTTTGGTCTATTGTAAGTGTATGCGAGCAAGCCTCACCTAGCAGTGGGTTACTTTACTCACTCGCATTTTTTCGTACTCTCCCTCTACTGTTAGTTGCTCTCTTTCCCGGAAAGGTAGGTTTCTCGATCTTCAACGTTCATTTTTAGATACATATTGTCCGACGACGTCACAGACAAACCTATCACTGACATCACGGTTTACAAAAAAAACGCAGTCATAGCAAAATGCGTCCCCCCTACTCGCGATTTTCTTGGATCCAAGCCACATTTCTTGTACATGGTTAGCCCGCTCACTTCTGCATGTTCCTGCGTGCCCACGGGGTTTATTTTCGCTTTTTTGTTGTTCCTCGAAAATACTACCCGGACTGCAAGATATGCACGCTGTACACTGCACATGCAGACCGAATTGTTCGTCGAAAAAGTGAGAAGTATTGAAGCGCATCGTACCGTCGAATGTCCCAGCATTATCGCTAGCGGCCACGAAAGTTTCAGAAAGAACTCTACAAAGTTCGTGGTGTGCGCGTAATCGCATCGGATGGTTCCGAGATTATCTCGATGGTTATTAGTCATTAGGCGTGGTTCGCGCGAATGCAGTACCTGCACGTGTGATGGGACGATAACAAAACTCCAGAAAGGAGCGTGACAACGTAATTTCATTAAATGCCCCTCGCGGCATTCTTGACGTCGAATTGCCACACGTGGGTCGTCAAATGACCAGACACCACTCAGAATTCTAAATTCGATAACCCAACCATTACACCGTATTGGCCTGAATGAGCCCCGTTCTTCTCATTAGACGAGTCTCTATTTACGTTTATTTCTTCGGTAAAACGTGATCACGATCACACGTCCTTTTACCATATTGCACGCGTTTCATGATATTTGTATCAGGGTTGAAATACAGCAAGCTCGTTTTATTATATTTTTTTTCTAACCAAAAATGCGCCTTGCATCTTTGTTCGCAGTGGCGCCACCTTCGCTTGACATGTGATCTAGTGTTCATAGATGGCAGCACCGACTTTATTCCCGATGAGCTGCAACGATGGCGCTAATTGAGGAAATCACGGGCCGTACGTGACTGCCAGTGTTGAGAAACTCGATGCACCAGTCTTATATACGACATGTGCACAACAAATAAACAATGGTGCTGGTCCCGGTAGAATTAAGAACAAGAGAGAGTGGGACGCACGTTGGTCTCGTCTTTCTCGGTATGTTCACTGACGTTTTGGCTCGCAATCCAGCCTTTGACATGGCATTTCTTGCTCTAAACGTATACTTATATAAACAACGTTTAAAATTGCAAACGATCTCAGTGGAACCTCCTGTGGAAGGAAATCAGCGTAACGAATACTTTGTGAAGAAGGCTATCGTAAATCCCATTAAATCTCAGAGTTGCAGAAAGAGGCACTCATGCTTTTTATTGGCTTCTCGGATTGAAAAATTCTCGCGACAAAATATCCAAGCGTTTTTTTTTTTTTGTTCGACCACCGCAAGATGAGTGAGAGTGAGCGTTTATAGCGAGCCAAGTGAAATAGTGCTGTGAAACAAATGGTCTTCCAATATCGAGGTATTGATGTGGCAAAGCATGACATACTTCGTCCAGCACCAGGAAAAGCGACCATCAAGGTCTGCACCATATGATCTCTATACACGCATACACTACATAATTTAGAGATCATCTCTGGCGTATAGCGTGGCTTGCACTTGCTCATAAAGGTTGTCGGTCTTTACGTTGGGTGCATATATAGTATTTCTAGCGCCCGAGATTCTACTGATAATATTCATTCACTGAGTGCAGCCCTGAAATACATGGGTGCTCGAGATATCTATACGATTCAATGCACACGCACACAAAAAGGAAAACTTTGTATTGCTCACAGAGTAACGAGAATAGCGAGGCATTTAAATGTAAATTTGATAGCGCATGCACCATTATTTGTGGTACGTTCAATTTTTTTCCCAAGCAAATATGCCTTGCCAACTCAGCGGTTATAAATTATAACGTATGATTTACATCACAGAGTAACTATTTGAAGCACAAATAGTACGGTTCTGTTGAAAGGTCATATATCATAAATTTTGCGTGCGATCAGTGTCTGCGACAACTGTAAATTGCAATCGGTAACTAAGATATGATTATTGAGACGAGCGATGTTAAAATTTCCTTTAAAAATACGGTGAATATGCCTCACGCGGTGAGAATAGGCTAGGCGATAGGATGAAAAGGTGCGCTATTGGGTGATTCATGACGGTTCGGCGAACTGGGAGCACGGGGGTAAACACAGACACAAAGCAACGAGGAGGCACACAGCACGCGCGCTCATCAAAAAGAAGAGCATGTTTGCAGAAACATGCAAAACGATTTGTTAAGTGTTTTTTTAGGAGTGGTGTATAGCATACCGCTAACGTGCGGTCGCATGGGCATCGGCGAGAATGGGCGATGTTTGAATATACGCCTCAGAGAACATTTGAGTTCCTTGAAAAACAGTCCTTTTTCCGTTTTAGCTTCACATTGCAATTCCTGCAGGTGGCAACCGTTGTTTGAAAAACAAAGTGTACTTTTACGGCGACCGCTTCAAACCGCGCATGAAATTTTCGAAGCATATCAAATTTTTAAAATAAGAATCATTGTATTAGCCCAGTCGTTATCACTACTTGACTGCGAGTTTAACTATATTGATAATTTGTAGACAAGTGCTTCGATTGAACGTCACGCTTGCTGCTCGCACTATCATCTTATTTCTGTTGATATGCGCACGCTTCTGTACTTATATGTCCTTCAAACGTGAGAATAAACCAGTTGTTAGTTGAGCGCTCGTGCTGTGTGCCTCCTCTTTGCTTTGTTTCTGTGTTTACCCCCGCGCTCCCAGTTCGCTGAACCATCGTTAGGCTGTGCGAAGCAGTCAACGAGTAGCCGCTTACGCCACATTATGTGACATCCTCAAAGTTATACGAGGACAGGCGTTACTGCATAAAAGCAGCATGTGACGCTGGTTAATCTAGAGCGTTAACTACTCCGCGATGCTGAAAGGTGTGTAGATTGTTGAGTGCAACGTCACGTCGGTACTGGGCTCAAGAAATATTTTTCGAGAAATAACCACGTTGCGCTTATACGGACGAGCAGCATTTACAGTTGAATACCTGCGACGGAGATATATAAACGGCACGGTGATGGTAGTGCAAACGTCATTATCCATTACATCGCTGTGAGAGGGGGCAAACCAATACTACGGAAATGCCGCTAAATAACAGCCGTTGTTAGCTTTGGCCATTCCCTGTGTTAGCAAACTTCGGTCACAACATTAGCAGGCTCTTGTCAATAGTTAACAACAATGGCCAACTATTCGCTCGTATACAATCTTCACAAAACACAAGCCAAAGCTGGCTAACAGTTATTAGTTAGTGCTAGTCAAACTCAGGAGCCGAGCATGGCTTGACAAATTTGTCGACGTTCCAATTTTTCAAAGGCAACCAGTTTGAAATCACCTGGATTTGTTTTTTTTTAAGCAACGCATATTCGGCTAGACGCAGTCAAGCTAAGATTTTTTTTTTTTCAGAAAGAGGTAATCATAATTATTATTGTTCGTATTTCGAAGGGCCACTCACCAGGTTTGACAATTTTAAGCTGACAAGCGCAATGCGTAGACGAGGCGTTCACGATCACGCCTGCCAAAATTTGAAACGCTACACGCGGCGGAAATGGGTCAAATTTCAAGATGAACGCTGCTCCCCATCCCTTCTGCCGGCGGTCACCCAGAGAATTAGGGCATGACGTGCGCGTATGAATGGCCCTACGTACACGGCAATGCAGTGACGTTGGTCCTCTACGTAGATGACTCTGCCCTGACGTTGCAAACAGTGGCACGTGACATGGGGAAATTCATTTAACAGGGCATGCGTATTTTGTGTAATTTCTTGCTTGAAGAGATAAATAAAACTCTACATAAATAATGAGACGCAATAATGGAATATGAGCGTCTTTTTCCCATTTTTCTCCACGAATTGCAACGAAATGTGTGGGTAATGTGTCGGCGTTTCGCATGCGTTCGTGTCCCTGCGGTGAGCGCATGGAGCAGACGACCATCGTGGAACGCTCTTACGCGTTCGCGCACTACTGCGTCAGCCTTTCCAAACCATCCCGCAGAAACAGGCAGTCTCGTGCACGACGCTCGCGTGCACGGCGGTCGGTTAGGCTCGTTCGGCCACGTCATGTGCACGTGACCTCTTGGTCGGATGCCAGAGAGGGTGGGGTAGAGATTTGGCTTGCGAAGGCTACGCGGAGGAGCGGCAAGGGTTTCGAGCTCACGTCCTCTCATCCTCGTTTCACGCCACTTCAAAAAAAAAAAAAAAAACAAAAAACGTGGTTTCTCCGCTTGTAATGAACTGATTAAAAAAAAAAAATGTTGTGACGAAACGTTCCTCATCGGACACCGAACAACTTCCACTGTTTAACTAGTATTTGGTATGGGACTGGTGAGTGGCCCTTTAACGTCCCGAAACTGTGATATGATTATGAAGGTCGTCGCGCCCCACCGCGGTGGTCTAGTGGCTAAGGTACTCGGCTGCTGACCAGCTGGTCGCGGGATCGAATCCCGGCTGCGGCGGTTGCATTTCCGATGGAGGCGGAAATGTTGTAGGCCCGTGTGCTCAGATTTGGGTGCACGTTAGACAAACCCAGGTGGTCGAAGTTTCCGGAGCCCTCCACTACGGCGTCTCTCATAATCACATGGTGGTTTTGGGACGTTAAACCCCACATATCAATCAATCAATCAATGATGGAGGATCAGCAGCAGAGCACCGCAACAACTGTATAATGGCGGAAGAATATAAAAAAAACTAATAATAATATATGGGGTACTATACGTCAGAAAGGAAATAAGTATGCATGTAAGAGAAGCCGTATAGTGGAGGGCTCCTGAAATTTTGACCATGTGGTGTTCTTTAAGGTGCACTGACATCGTAGAGTACATGGGCCTCTCCCATTTCAATGCAACTGTCACGACAGAGATTGAACACGTGGATTCCGGGCCAGCAGCCGAGAACCCGAGCCACTGTTCCGCGGAGGCGGACAATTACAAAAGAACTGGCATTGCGCACATTTACCTATATATTTTATAACTTGAAGTGGCCAGTGGAGAGTAAACGCATCAATCAATCAGTGAATTGATCAATTAATCAATCAATAAATAAATATATCAATGAACGCGAATAGAAATGACTGCATACTTGCACAGGGCTTCGTTTCCTCGCTTACAGAGAGAAGGAGGGTCCACAAGTCGTAGTTACACGCATCGTCGTCCTTTAGGCCATGGCACGTGCACGAAGGTGACCGAAGGCCACGTTTACGGGGTGTTTCCAAATCGCTTCACTTTTTCAACGAAGGCGTTCATCCCGATGCGACACACCTCGCAAGCAGCGCCGTCGCCAAGAATGAAATGCGGGCCTCCGGAAGTAACACGCGAAGGTATTAAGCACGGAAACACTGGTGGGCGTGTCACAGCGGACCTGCTTGCAGTTATTCAGCGGAAAGCACGCCTTCCCCCCCACATAAGGAACCATGGCTTAATCTAAGAAAAGATTGAGTGAAAATCGGACGTATTTTCGCCCCACAGCAATAATCATTTCGCGTTCCTTTCCTTGCATTATCATCGCCACGCGCCCGGCATTTTCCGGTCAAGAACGACATCACCGTTATCAGCGGGCCATAGTGATAGGAAAGTGATGAGGCCGAGTTTTCAAGAAGGATGACGGTTGTTGTGTTGG
>NW_023609429.1:0-19406 GCF_013339725.1 Rhipicephalus microplus | reverse complement strand
TTAAAAGGAATTTTATCGTTGTTCTTATCTAATTTCTTTCTTTTTTTAGAAAGCATTGTATAAAAAATTTGCATTATAATGTACAATGTCGCATATCCCCCTTGTAGGTATGAGCCAAGATCTAGGTGACAAGAGAAGACCTTGCTGCATAGATATAGATTGAGAATTGGCGATATCTTTCTCTAGTGTGTACTTGAAGCACTGAAATATATTCGAACATGCTCCGCCCCCCCCCCCCCGACCTGGCCATAAGGTAACAGACGCAGTGAGGTATGTGCCTTATGTAGAGGGCTACCAGCTTTAAATTATGAATTCGTTATTGTTGATTGCATGTTCTTATACCCGATGGCAATGTACGCTTGCTTGTACCGCGCATTACTATTGCAGTATTTCACGTTGTAGTGTGAAGTTTGTGTACAGGATACGTATATTTGGGAAGCATGAAGATTACTTTCGCTGCATTTTCAAGCAGAGGAAATTATTTTCGCTGTATTTACAAGCAGAGGTGTGGCTATGTAGTAGAATTTCACGAAGCCTAGAATTTCTTGGCGAGTGCTGTACAAAAAAAAAAAAGTTGGCGCATCTTGCATTAGTGGCGCAAAGCCTGAACCAACTGTGAAGCTGGGTGGCCTTGCTTGATCTTCTTTATATTTTTTCTATCGCTCTGTTTTATTATTTCCATCTTTGTCTCTCTTTCTGCCTATTACTTTCATGCTCCCTATCTCTATATGTCTATAACTTTTTTTTTGTTTTTTCTTTATTCGTTCTTCGGCTTTCGTTGTTTTCACTTCCTTCCTTTCTGACTCTGCTATGTCTGTTTTTTCTATACATTTCTTTGCGTGTTTTTTGTATATCTTTCTATTTTTCCCTGTCGTCATTTTCAATCTATGTGCCTATGTTTCCAAGTCTTTCCGCTCTGTTCTGGTTATATTAAACATCCTTGTTACTGATTTTCACGCCGGACAAGTCAGCACACACATCGTGTGAGTGCATTTCAGGTGCACGTGTTCGGCAGGCGAAGAAGAAGATGAAGGAGAACTGGAACTGGCTTGACAGTTTTTCGGAAGGCAAATAGGGAACTTACTGAGGAGGTGAACGCTAAGCTTGTCAGACTTTTTAGCCTGTATTATTCTTTGTCTTCCACAGAGAAGTTTTTTTTTCAGCAAATGCACTACCACCCACTGTCCGCGTACTTATTCCCTCAATAACATTCCATTACCATCTGTTGACAATTACAAATACCTTGGTGTTCACATATCTTCTAATCTTTCCTGGAATAAACACACAGAATATGTGATTAACAACGCTAACCGCATGCTTGGTTATCTGCGCCGTAACTTTTCCTCTGCGCCATCGTCACTCAAGTTAACACTGTATAAAACATTGGTCAGACCAAAATTAGAGTACGCATGCGCCATATGGGACCCAACTCATGCCATTCTCATTCAATCTCTCGAAACCACTCAGAATCGCGCAGCACGTTTCATTTTATCGAATTATTCACGTCATTCCAGTGTCACATCCATGAAGAGCACCCTAAACTTGCCTGATCTTTCATTGCGCCGCACATTGTCTCGCCTTAACCTTTTTCACAAAATCTATCATTATAACAGCCATTTGAAGGACGCCCTGTTTCATCCACCTCGCTTCATATCACCAAGGATGGATCATCGCTTTAAGGTGGGCCTACCATCCTGTCGCACCAGACTATATAATGATTCATTCGTGCCAAGGACAAGCGCCGCCTGGAACCACCTTCCCGCCTCCATCGCCTGTATAACGGACCAAAAAGACTTCAAGCTCGCCATACATGATGCCCTGTAGAATTTTTCTTTTTTTCCTGTTTTCTGTTTTTTTTAACTTTTTAACTGCACTTACGATTGTTCAAACCACTCCTTTCTGTAGTGCCTTCGGGCCTTGAAAGTACCTTTAATAAATAAATAAATAAATAAATGAAGCAAAGTCAATTGTTTAAGCAGCTTCATTGTTAAAGAGGCGTCGATATTAAGGGTAACGGCCCTAGGCGTGTGCAAGGAACGGGGACAGGCGCAGGGTAAAAGCGGGGGGAGACTACTAGTGTCCTTGTCACTGAGGGCGCAAGGGCGGCAGTACATATACATAATGAGAGAGTGGCGGTGCTGCGATGACCTTTGACTTATGTCCCTTGGAACTTCGCAAACTAGTTACACAAGAGACAAGAATTTACAGGCCCACAGATTTTGGAGCTTCGCCCTGAAAGAGGCTCTGAAAATCAGCTCGTCCAGCTTTAGCTGTGGCCGTACTAGGGTGGCTAGTACCCTAACCATACTGCGCCATCCCTAATCACCCTAACCGTACTGCGCCTTCCTGAGCCACTCTAACCGTACTGCGCCTTCCATGCAGGCCTGGTGGTTTTTCTTTGTCTCTGGCAGTTACTTCATCATATTTCTACATGAGCGATATGCGGGGGGCCTGAACTTAAGCTTTGTTCATTTATTTGCAATTTCCTATCGGTTTCAAAATAGAGGAAAGGAAAAAGAACTATCTTCAAGTTTCGTTTTATTACTGTTTTAAAATGATATCATTCATAGTTCAATATCACTAGCTCTTTTCATCATGCCGCTTTTGGACCTTTTAAGTACAAATTGAGCTATGCAATTACACGGCTTGGCTACTTTGGCAACGTTTATTGTGGGTTCTGGTTCCTTTTCGAGTCCACCCAATGACAACCGTGGGGGCGTTGAATTGTGATGATTTATGGAAGGGCAAGTGGTCTTCTCATCAGTACCCTTATGCAGGACTTTTTTTTTCAATTAGGTAAAAACATTTTTCGTAATATTTATTCATACCAATCAGCTGTTTCTGGCTTCGATATTTTTTTTGCACGAACTGTACAGACCAAGAATATCTGCAGCACCTGAATGTACCCTGAAATGAATCATTAAGAAGAACTCAGTTAACTTTCTAGTGAATAAACTGAAGGCAGTTATCTGGGTTATCCTTCTCTTTTTAAACTAGCTATAGGAAAGTGCAAAACACTTAGCAGCAAGGGTGGCAACTGGATTCTTGTGTGCTCACAGACTTTTACGCAGGTTGGAAACCAGTCTATTTCTTACTCTCATATCTCCTGCCGCTGCTGACAGAGCTGTAATTTGTTTCATCTTGTATTTTCCCCATAGCTGTTTGCTTAGAGGATGTCGAAGAATATCAGAGCACGTTTTGGCAAGCTAAACCGCGAACATAGCGTGGAGATCAAATATTTCAAGGAAACAATTGAGCGAGCCTTTCGCAAAGAACTAAGGGATATTAAAAACATTTGGCTATGGCCAACTTAGAGAATGAAGAAATTGCGATAAAGAACCAAGCCCTGAGGACCTCAAATGCTGAATTAAATGTGTAGTGCCTTAGGTTTGCGCGGCAGGTGAATGACCATAACACCACAATACTCCTTCCCAACAAAAAGTGCACGGTCTAGTGGTTGATTGATTGATTGATTCAGTTGTAGGGTTTATCATCCCAAAACCACCATATGATTATGAGAGACGCAGTAGTAGAGGGCTCCAGAAATATCGACCACCTAGGGTTCTCTAACATGCACCTAAATTTGAACACACGGGCCTTCAGCATTTCCACCTCCATCGGAAACGCAGCCGCCGCAGCGGGGATTTGATCCCGCGACCTGTGGGTCGGCAGCCGAGTACCTTAGCCACAAAGCCATTGTGGCGGGGCAAAGTTGAACCGCGAAAGAGACTTTGTTGTTGGCACTACGGCGCCTTTGTAAACGAGAATAACGGTTGTTTGTTTTATTCTGCCCCACCACAGTGGTCTAATGGCTAAGGTACTAGGCTGCAGACGCGCAGGCCGCGGGATAAAATGCCGGCTGTGGCGGCTGCATTTTTGATAGAGGCGAAACTGCTGCAGTCCCGTGTGCTCAGATAAGGATGCACGTTTAAGAACCCCAGAAGGTCGAACTTTGCGAAGCTCTCCACTACGGCGTCTCTCATAATCATTTGCTTGTTTTGGACGTTAAACTCCCCATATCTATATTGTTTCATGCTCAGTTCTTATTGTCAAGTGAGTCGAATTCCATGCATGCTCATGAAATTGAGTTGATGTTTCTTCATGAATTACTTGGTATACAATGTCGCAACAAAATTTGAGCGTGTTAGTTGTTTTGATTACAGTTTTGCATTGGTAGAGCCGTTAGTGAGTGTAAACTCTGTTCAATGAGCATTGTTGTCGCCAATTTTGTCGTTGACTTGTCGCCCCAGCGCACGCTTTAGGATGCGTGATCTTGCGATATGCATGGTTTAGATGCCCATGCACGAGTTCCTGTTGGCCTACTAGCACCTGAAATGAGCACTTATATACCGGAAGTAAATCGAAGTTAATGCCTAGTACGGTTAAGAAATGAAATTCACATCTATCGTTTATTGATAAAAACTTACCGTCAACACGAAGCAAACTGGAAGAGTTCTGTGTATTTCTTAGTGATTTCATCTTCTTTGTATTCTTTTATAAGGTTGACAGAAACGTGGATTTTGCCTGGTGATGACATGCACCAAAAAGGCTACGAGGCAATTTTCATAAACAACTACTTTAGAACACGTGGAGGCGTATGCATGTTTGAAAGCACGGTATCAGTCATGAAATGTTTGCTGATCTATTTTTATGTACTTCAGATATTGGGGTAATATGTTTCAAATATGAAATCTTTGTTTTCAGTGCATATGGGCAACCTAATTTGAATTTGAGTGAGGTTTTTGAGCACCCCGACGAGAAATTTTCTCAGGTTAATATATGTCAGTATAAAATATATCTAGATGATGACCTAAACATTGACTTGCTTTTAAATACATCACAACAGGCTGAATTTTGAATGCTCGTTGATTCATATTTGTTGTCAAATGTGATACAGCAACCAACTCTCATTTCAGCAAGTAGCGCTACACTCAAAGGGAAGATGTAGTAAAATGGGGCGTCTTTTTCTCCCACAAAATTAATCGTCATCTATCTAGCGTTCCGCTTTTTTTTACTATCACCGCGCACCCGGCACTTTTTAGTAACCAACGACATGCGCGCTATCAGCGGGCAGAAACTTTCTTGATAAAAAAGTGGCTAGTGTCGAGTTTTAGAGAAACGAAGCGGAATCCGGAGATTGTTACACGTAAGTGCTTATTTCGGCCGCTTAATACATGATTCACTTCGTTGGATGATGACCCCGCAGGGGCGCCTGCGCAAGTAGGCGTTTGGTGTGTAGCGACACCACGGACCCGAGCTAACGGGGGAGTTTCTACTCCCCCCCACGCCTAGCCGTGCGTGGCTTTGCCGTGTCCAGGGAAAAGGGGATCCTGGGGGTTGAGCCGACGCTGGGTGATTGGACCTTTAAGGCCCCCCCCAGCAGAGGCAACACACCTCTTTGGCCCTGGCTTCACGTAGACGGCACCCCTGGGCTGACCCACCCAGAGGAAATCGGCAGTCGCCTTTTCCTATCTCTCTCTCCCTACATCTTCGTCTTTATCTCTCACTTTTTATCTGTCCTGTCTTCTCCTCTCTTCTGTTTACTTCCAAACTTCCTGGCGGCTAGGGTTAACCCTGTGCAAATAGCCTACCTTGGTCTAGGCGCATTGGGTTATAGTAGCGTTGTACGGCTGGCTTCTGCAGGTTTTAGCACCGGCAGACTTGTAGCGTCCCCTCGTTGGGCTCCGTGGTGGGTGGCCGCCAACGCTTCTGAAGAAAATTAAACTGGCATGCATAGAGCATTTCCATTATTAAGTGATCGTGCCGCCTTAAAGCGCGTACGCACCGAAGACTTAGGATTTTTCAACCGATCAACTGAGAACTTCCCCCATTTTCATGTTATACATAGTGAGATAAGCAGCAAGCAAGCCAGAACTGTATCCCCCTTTGTAGTAGCCAGATGTCTCACAGAAACTCTAGGAGCCGGGTACAAAGTTACCAAAATGGCCAGCGGAGACCTCCTCGTTGAAGTTCGAGAAAAAGAACAGTTTGAAAAGCTACAGAATCTTTCAACTTTTGGTGACACTCCCATCACTGTAACGCCACACAGATCCATGAACACAACCCGTGGAGTAGTATCTGATGCTGATTTGCTCGGCTTGACTGAAGACGAACTTCTGGAGGGGTGGAAGAGTCAGAATGTGACCAATGTACAAAGGATCACCATTAGAAGAGAGAACAAGGTAACACCAACAAAACACCTAATACTCACGTTCGCTTCCAGTAATCTGCCAGAAAGTATTCAAACAGGGTACACTAAGACGTCGATCAGACCATACATACCTAACCCACGTCGTTGTTTCAAATGCCAGAAGTATGGCCACGGCTCACAAAGCTGTCGTGGTCACCAAACTTGTGCGCAATGTGGAGTGTCAGGCCACAACTCTGAAAATTGCGAAGAACCATCACACTGTGTGAACTGTGGCGGAAATCTTGCCGCATACTCACGGTCTTGCTCATTTTGGAAAAAAGAAAAAGAAATTATCACATTGAAAATTAAAGAAAATATCACATTCAAGGAAGCAAGACGAAGAGTGTCGCCATTTTATGGCGCTACATATGCTGATGCGGCGCGTCAGGGGGCAACGCCGCACCAGCCCTCGTCACTCCTTCGGCCAGCGCAGAGCGAGCCGACGGCTGTGGCACCTGCCCCCAAGGCGGCAGTAGTTCAGTCTACTCCGCCGCCTAGCGAATTGAGGCCGGAGACTCCAGGGTCCTCTGGTCTCAAGGCCTCCCCTCACCAGGCGAGGCCTAAAATCCGAACCACCAGCTCGCATGTGCGGGCAACCAGTGCCTCTGGGGAGGCAATGGATACAACGGTACCCTTGGTACCAAAAGAGCGGCGCGCCTCCTTGGAGCGCGTTAAGAAAAATAAAAAACCAATAACGGGGCCGGACGACCGTCCTGCCACCTGAATTAACGAGCTCACTCCAACACAGGATACTCTTTGTACACACAGCAGTATCTCTCTTGTTTAAATATGCAGACAGAAATATTACAGTGGAACATCCGAGGCCTTCTTCGAAACCTCGATGACTTACAAGAACTCCTCCATGAACACAATCCAAGAGTGCTGTGTGTACAGGAGACACATTTAAAACGAACTAACACAAACTTTTTACGTAACTACATAATCTTCCGAAAGGATAGAGATGATGCCATGCTACCATCCGGTGGTGTAGCGGTTATAGTAAGTCAAGGTATAGCATGCACACAATTACCCCTTCAAACTTCCCTCGAGGCGGTGGCTGTCCGAGCAGTTATTCTAAACAAACTTGTAACTGTCTGCTCTTTGTACATACCTCCGCACCACCGTCTCGAAAAACTTCAATTCCAGTATTTAATCGACGAACTACCTGAACCTTACCTGGTCCTTGGGGACCTGAACGCACATAATGGTCTGTGGGGTGACTCTCGCTGTGATGCCCGAGGTCGTCTCATTGAACAATTCCTCATTTCATCGGGTGCTTGTCTGTTGAATAGGAAAGAGGCAACATACTATAACCTTGCCAACAAAACTTACTCTTCCATAGACCTCAGTATCGCATCTCCTTCACTTGTACCATTACTTCAGTGGAAAGTCATAAATAATCCATACGGAAGTGACCATTTCCCTTTAGTTTTGAGTACACCAATAATAAATGAATGTCCTCCACATGTTCCCAAATGGCTGGTAAACAAAGCCAACTGGGAACGATTTCAAAAGCTTACTCACCTAAATTGGACTGACATATGCGGGTTAGGCATAGATGAAGCTGTGCAGTACTTCACGGCTTTTCTTACTGACGCAGCAACCAAGTGCATTCCACAAACATCTGGACTGCCCGGCAAACGACACGTTCCGTGGTGGAACACTGAGTGCCAGAATGCGCGAAAGGAACAGAACAGGGCATGGAGGTTGCTGCGGAACTCGCCGACAGCGGAAAACCTTGAGAGCTTTAGGAAAATAAAATCTCGAGGCAGGAGAACGCGTCGGCAGGCCAGGAAAGAAAGCTGGCACAAGTTTTTATCAGGGATAAATTCATATACACAAGAGGCTAAAGTCTGGAACATGGTTCGTAGGGTAGCAGGAAGACAAGTACACTCACTCCCACTCGTAAACACACAAGGGTGATAGCCTGGAAGATCAAGCGAACTTCCTCGGTGCACACTACGAGCAGGTGTCTAGCTCGTCACACTACACTGAAGCTTTCCAAAAACACAAAGCAAAGATAGAAAAGCAGAAACTAGAATCCAAGTGCACAAATTACGAGGAATACAACCAACCTTTCAACTTAGCTGAGCTACGAACATAACTAAACTCTTGCAATAATTCCGCTCCAGGCTACGACCGTGTCACATATGAAATGTTGAAAAACTTGCCGCTCGAAACGCGAAAAACTTTACTCTCTCTATACAATGCTATCTGGCTTTCAGGCACCATCCTTGCTTCCTGGAAAGAGGCTATTGTTATCCCTATTTTGAAACAGGGCAAGGACCCTTCTTCAGTTTCAAGTTATAGGCCCATTGCACTAACCAGCTGCGTTTGTAAACTTTTTTAAAAATGATAAACCGCCGACTTTTACATTTCCTTGAAACACACAATCTGCTCGACCAATTTCAGTGTGGGTTTCGGGAGGGTAGATACACCACCGACCATCTGGTGCGTATCGAGGCACAGATCCGAGACGCTTTTGTCCACAAACAATACTTCCTCTCAGTGTTCCTCGATATCGAGAAGGCTTACGACACAACATGGCGTTTTGGGATAATAAGAGACTTGTCTCACCTGGGTGTGCGCGGTAGAATGCTTTCCATAATCGAGAGTTACTTGTCCAATCGGAAATTCCGCGTCCGTGTGGGCAGTACTCTCTCCCAAATATTTGTGCAAGAAACGGGAGTACCGCAAGGTGGTGTACTTAGTTGTACACTTTTTATTATAAAAATGAATTCCTTGCACCTGTCCATTCCCCGCAACATGTTCTATTCCACATATGTCGATGACGTCCAGCTTGGCTTTAAGTCATGCAACCTAGCAATGTGTGAGCGACAGGTTCAGTTAGGTTTAAACAAGGTCTCCAAATGGGCAGAGGAAAAGGGATTCCGGCTGAACCCAGGAAAAATCACGTGTGTCTTGTTTTCCCGAAAGAGAGGCATGCACTCAGAACCCGACATTGAACTGAACGGCCAACGTCTGTCTGTGAATGCGGAGCATAAATTCCTAGGCTTAATCTTGGACAACAAGTTGACCTTCGTACCACACATAAAGTATTTAAAAACAAAATGTTTAAAAGCCATGAATGTTATAAAAGTGTTGTCACGTACTACGTGGGGTAGTGATAGGCAATGCCTCATGAACCTCTATAGAAGCCTTATTCGTACCCGCTTAGATTATGGGGCCGTTGTCTATCAGTCTGCCACTCAAAGTGCCTTGAAAATGCTGGACCCCGTGCACCATTTGGGCATCCGCCTTTCTACGGGTGCTTTTCGCACCAGCCTCGTAGAAAGCCTTCATGTTGAGTCAAATGAGTGGTCGCTTCATCTGCAAAGAACCTACATGTCCTTTGTATATTTCCTTAAGGTGAAAGCAGACAAGAGGCACCCCTCATACTCTACTATTAATGACTTAGCGAGCTCCATTCTTTTTCAAAACAGGCCTTCAATGAGGCAGCCCTTCTCAGTTCGCCTGAAGGGTCTAGCTGAGGACACTGGAGTGTCACTGTGTCACTCGAACACAGTTTAATGGCTCCTGTAGCATACCCGCCACCGTGGCAGTGGCAGACTATAGACTGCGATGTGTCTTTCCTAGAGGTTACAAAACATGCACCTATTGCCCATATCCGAACATACTTTCTGGAACTTCAACACAAATACAAACGTCCTGAGTTCTTCACAGATGCCTCCAAGACTAACTCCTCTGTGTCCTACGCTGCTGTCGGCCCATCCTTTTCGGATGCTGGCCCTCTACATCCACGCACAAGTATCTTCACAGCGGAAGCTTACGCGATACTGGTGGCAGCTAAACACATCAAACAAGTAAAAATACAAAAAGCAGTAATTTATACAGACTCCCTCAGTGTGGTAACGGCTCTGCACAGTCTTAAAAAACAAAAAAACCCAGTCCTTGTCTCACTTTACTCCTTTTTGTGCACACTCTACACACACAAACAACATGTTGTAGTGTGCTGGGTGCCAGGGCACCGTGAGATCCAAGGCAACGTGAGGGCGGATCAGCTCGCTGCATCCGTCCATGAGAGCACCGCCATTACATCTATATCAATCCCGGCCCTTGATCATAAGCCGTCTCTCAAACGAAACCTCAGGGACTACTGGCAGAGCAAGTGGGATACACACACACAAAACAAACTACACGTTATCAAGCCACACCTTGGCCATTGGCCACCAGTATCAAAATCACGTCTAACAGAGGTAACACTAACAAGACTCAGGATAGGACACACATACACGACACACACACATCTTTTATCCGGTGGTGATCCACCATTGTGTGATAAATGTGGTGAGACATTAACAGTTCTTCACGTTTTAATTCAATGTAAACATTTAGACACTCTAAGAAGACACCACTTCCCACTATCCTACCGACAACATATACCTTTACACCCTGCAATGTTCGTCGGTAGGGAACCGCTTTTTAGTCACAAATCATTATTAGCGTTTTTAAAGGAAATTCATATGTTAATATCTTATACCCGGGCATACTGTAGCACGACCTCTCTAGAGAGGTTTTTGCTGCGGTGGCTACACAGGAAAGCACTTGCCTCACGGCCCTTGGACGCAAGGGTATGAACGAATGAGGCACTTGTGCTAATGCCATATATATCCACCATCGTCTTATTATCACCAACTTTTGTCATCATTCACACCACACACATCTTTCACGGCATGGTCATCATTTTATTACTTGTATGTTCTTACCCGCCTTATCGCGAGGAATTTTATGGCCCCTATACAGCCGCTTATCACAATCATTGTCCATATTTTTAGTAAGATGAAATAGCGCTCTTTGGCCAACGAATGGCCCTTGCGCCAAAAAACACCATATATCATCATCATCGTTGGATGATGATTACTGTTGTAGAGCAAAACGACACACTTTTACATGATGTTTTTTTTACAGTGGACGAAATTGAGCCTTCAAATTTAACACGTGATAGCCTGTTTTTGGGACAGTCAACGTAACTAATAGTGACCGTTTGCCGATATGTTTAGTTGATATTGGTGCCACATTGAATCAAACCCAAAATGAAAATTTCAATGCTATACAGTATAACCGAAAATCCTTATTCGCAGTTTCGAGTATAAATCTAGGAAATCTCCAGAACTAATTGAACAGCAGTGCGGCCGGGCTCATAAACAAACCCAACATATGACAGTTGTGACAATGCGAGCACTCGCAAATATCTTGGTATATGTGAATTGAAGACTTCTCAAGCTTTCCTCCGAGAAACCTGTTGCGACGGCTTACTCGTCGAGGAGAATGGACAAATACTCATTAGTGCTGGGTGGTCTCACATTCCCATACGTAGAGACACAACGATTCCTTGGAGTGACAATTGGAAGGAATATTACATGGTCTCCTCAAGTGAAGAAACTGGGGGAGAAACTTTGTAGCTCCACCACGGTGGTCTATAGTGGCTAAGGTACTCGGCTGCTGACCCGCAGGTCACGGGTTCGTATCCCGAGTGCGGCGGCTGCATCTCCGATGGAGGCGGAAATGTTTTAAGCACGTGTGCTCAGATTCGGGTGCACGTTAAAGAACCCCAAGTGGTCGAAATTTCCGGAGCCCTCCACAAAGGCGTCTCTCATAAACATATGGTGGTTTTTGGACGTTGAATCCCAATTATCAATTGAAGAATCTCAGAAGAATATTTTTTGACGAAAGCCAGTTCTTGGAACAACGTGAAAAGATATGCCTGCCAAGAAAAAGAACTCGACACTTGACAACAATAGCTTTCTCTATTGCTTTAACACAAAACGGAGCGGGAACGCTTCCACTCATTCCTTCACCTCCTAGAGACGTTATACCATCGTCTCGACTGAATGTGGCATTATGAACAGTTACATGTACAAAACAGGCCGTACCACAAGTCCTTGTTGTGATAACTGTGACAGCACAAAAACAGTGCACCACACTACTAGAATGCACCGCGTACCACAATGAGAGGCAGCTGTTCCAACAAAGAATAGACATGATCTACCACAAAAAAATAACGTTGCGCAGCATATTAGGCCCTGTGCGCTGACCTTGTAAACAACGTCGGGTCATACTGTGATTGATGAATTACCTATCCGATATTGGCCTTCCCGCGGAGCTCTATTAATCCGACATCTCACGCAGCAAAGCCTTGATTCACCTGATACCGTAATGTAAATTGTCGTAGCAGGTTCACAGCGGTTTTTTTTCGTATCTTTCTTTTCTCTCTACAGTAGTCACTCGTCTCGTTCCCCATCCTCATACAGAGTAGCATGCCAGCGGTATATAGGCGCTGGCAAATATTTCTGTCATAATGGAGAGTTTCTCTCTTTCTCTTTCTCTCTCTTTTTTATGGAGATCATTTCTCGTACTTACAAGCGAAGATTTGCTGACAAAATATAAAAGATTCGAATTGTTCGCGAAAAGCATGGGTTGAAAAGAACCTGTTAAACATGATAAATGAGATAAATGACATTTATCAACTTTAAAAATCGTGATCTAGACGCCCTAAATTCCTTTCATCATTCAATGACCTTTGCAAAAAAAAAATCAAAACGCAGTCATCCTTCTTGCATGCTCAACGGCGTTTCAGGGGTCAGGACCTTGTGAAGCAACTTAATTTGATTTCCACATTTCATAAAACTAACTCAATGAGCAGAAGAGATATCTTAAGGCATTCGTATATACAGGGGCAAAACATTGGCTGAAAAATTTACCAATCACGTAAATTTCATCTTTTTAGGATATGTATAGTCACTGATATTACCGCCCTACATTACATGTCCGTACAAGCAGTATCTTTGTGGATAATTTTTCCCAACAGGTTAATACGAAGTTATCAGTATTAAAAAAAACAACTAAGGGAAAATAAGTCGAGAAATATTGGTAGTTCAAAGATGGCCTCAATCTGCTCTATCATAGATATATAATTAATGCTCCAATAGTACATTTATAACCGAATCATAGGCAGAAGCATTTTCCACAATGTATGAAGGATGCAGAAGGTACGGTGCTTTTTATGGGAGGAGACCAATAGTTTCTGGAAAACTAAAGGTCCATATCCGTTCTACCACTCTTTTCAAAGCTCATAGAAAAAAGAATATTTATAAGATTGTGGAACCTCTTTCGTAAACATTCGGTCATCACACGAGCCCAGTATAGTTTTAGGTCAGGGTCCTCAACAGAAATTTCATCGTCACCAGAGGTAACAGAGGCAGCCCTGCCACTGCCTCTGGTTTCTGTAGTCCGTCCATCACGATCGAGACGTGTCTCAAGAAAAGCAATAACGGCAGCTTTTCTGTTTCTTCTTTTTTTATCTTGTCGTCTCCGCGACTTCATCTGGCGTCAAGGATTGAGAAGATATTCCCAACATAGGACGGACTAAAGGGGGCGGGGGTGGAGGCATGTTCATCTTCCACTTGCCTATAACGGTTCGCTACAAGAGTCCATCCAACCAGCACGTGCTGCAGCAATGTTTACTCGAAAAGACATTTCGTAAAGCCACGAACACCGGTTTCTGTGGCCTAGGTGTTAGCCGCTTTCGCATGCTGGTCGTTGTTAGTGTTTTTGCTTTACCTGGTGCGAGACTGTTGCAGCGGGTCAGGGTCGTCGTGCTCTCTTTTGGACTCTGGAACACTTATATTGCAAGTCTGTGGCTTTCGTCGGGAAAATTGTTCTTCTTGGATGAAGGTAGTCTGCTATGGCAGTGGTTGTGCCGCTTCCTTTCGGCAGTAGATGGACGTGTGCAGCTGGTTCTTGATCTGGCCCCGTTTTTGGAGCCAGGTCATCAGACAGTGATTGATTAGTGCATATATTACGTGTTCATTATTTGTGTGTGGTTGTTGTCGTCGCATACGGGCTCTTGTATACGTACACTTTGTGTCAACGCTCTAAATTATGTAAATTGTGTTCACAACAATATCTGCCTTGCATATTAGCTGACATTTTTACCAATTAGTGTATAATCTGTATTTACAACATGTACATTGCGTATACATGATGTCCCTCGTAACTTGAGCCATAGTTCAGAATTATGCCGGAACACGTAAGTACGACGCCACCAAACGCATGTTGCTCACCGATGTTGCTCACCGTTGCCTGGAGTTAGTCAGACTATGCTTTGCGTTCTCAAATATTGTTTAATGAGATATGTTTGTTAACTAATTTTTCAAAAAACGAAGATAGATAAAAAAATTTCAATGAGAAAGTTGTAGATCGGTTTTCAAAACGTCCGATTAGACAGTTTTGAACTTCATGTTTTGTTAAGTATTAGTATTTTTCTGCTCTTTACATATGCCCGCGAAATACAAAAAATACCACGTGACAAACACACTTGTGTGCCAGTGTGCGCAATGATTCTAGTGCTGCCCAAGTCATAGCTAGGCACGCATCTTGTCACAACTCGCCTGCAGCCCGTGCCTTCAGTAAGCTTATTAAGCTGCATATACCGAAGTTCTTGTTGACCCCCTTAATGCCCCGAATGTTAGGATCAATTTAAATAAACTTTTCACCAATACAGGCACCTCGTTGACGTAGACAAAATGAAATATTTCCAAAGCTACCCTTCGGGAAAAGCAAAATGTGTCATTAGCGGCTTGGCTACAACGACAGTTATAGCTGCGCTGTGGATTTTCCACAAGAAATATTTGGCCATGAATCACTAATCGTGAACACTGATCGTGTTGCTTTGTTCCCGATACCAAAAACAAAGCTTGATGTACGCCGCTTTCTGGGACTTTGTGCTTATTACCGCCGCTTCGTGCCAAACTTTTCGAAAATCGCCGACCCTCTACAACAACTCGTCAAGGATGACGTCGCCTTCGTCTGGGGTCTCAAACAATCCAGCGCTTTCCGCGACCTTCAACAACGCCTACAAACGCCACCGATCCTAGGTCACTTCGACACCGAAGCATACACAGAAGTCCGCACTGACACGAGCAACCTTGGCCTCGGAGCTATTCTTGTGCAATATCAAGATGGTGTGGAACGCGTCATTTTCTACGCTAGCCGCACGTTGTCATCTGCGGAGAAGAACTACTCGACGACTGAAAAAGAATGTCTGGCGGTTGTATGGGCCATAACGAAATTCAGGCCCTACTTGTACGGACGCCCCTTCCGAATCGTAAGTGACACCCACTCTCTCTGCTCGCTAGCGAATCTGAAAGATCCTTCGGGCCGTCTCACAAGATGGAGCCTTCGGTTACAAGAGTTTGATATAACGATGATTTACAAGTCTGGCCAGAAACACACTGACGCTGACTGTCTTTCCCGCGCACCCGTCGAGGTCGCTGAAGAAGACAATAATGAAGACTTCAGCTGCCTTGCAATTCTCGCATCATTAAACGTGGCTGAGCAGCAACGCGAAGACTTAGAATTGCAACCACTGATCGAATACCTTGACGGACGTCGCCCACAACCCCCACATTAGTTCGCGCGTGATTTGTCATCTTTCTTTCTACGCCAAGGCATCCTCTACAAGCGCAACTTTCATTCAACGAAAACTGTTTACCTCCTCGTCGTTTCTGCTTTGCGTGCTAGTCACGACGAGCCATCGTCAGGGCATCTTGGCTTCACGCGTATTCTGGCGCGGATCAAGGACAAATACTACTGGCGGAAACTTACGAAAACCGTCCGGCAGTACGTCAAGACATGCACATCCTGTCAGCGCCGCAAAACTCCAACGACGAAACCAGCCGGTCTGCTTCAGCCTTTGCGACCCCCTCACGAACCTTTTAAAAAGTTTGGGATGGATTTACTCGGCCCATTTCCGAAGTCTACGGCTGGTAACCGCTGGATTGTGGTTGCCACCGAATACTTGACCAGATACTGCGAAACACAAGCCGCCCAGCGAGCAACTGCTTCCGAGGTGGCTGACTTTTTCATCAAGAACATCGTTCTCCGCCACGGTGCTGCCGCTGTCGTCATCACAGATCGTGGTACTGCTTTTACGGCACAGTTGCTCCGACAGATCCTGTTGCTGAGCGGCACGACGCACCGAACAGCAACTGCGTACCACCCACACACTAACGGGTTAACCGAACGTCTTAACAAAACGATTGCAGATATGCTTTCGATGTATGTCGCCAAGGATGAGAAGGATTGGGATGAAATCCTCCCGTATATAACATTTGCCTACAATACGGCTTTGCAGGAAACCACCGGCTTTGCTCCTTTTCGTCTGGGTTACGGCCGCGACGTAACCACAATGCTTGACACCATGCTGCAACCAACTCTGCCGGACACGATTACCCCGGACGCAGATGTATTTGTTCAGCGTGCCGAAGACGCCCGGCAGCTGGCGCGCTTTCGCATTTTATCGCGGCAAAATCAAGATGCTCGCCGGTACAACACCCACCACAGAGCAGTAATACACGAACCCGGTGACCTAGTCTGGGTTTGGACTCCTATACGTCAACGTGGACGCTAAGAAAAATTGTTATGTCGGTACTTCGGACCCTACCGAGTTCTTCATCGCCTCGGCGAAGTGAACTACGAAGTTGTCCCAGCAGACACGTCGCACCGTTCCCGCAGACCCCGCTCCTCGGATGTGGTTCACGTCTCCAGGATGAAGCCGTACTATTCTCGTTGACTGCAAGACAAGAACTTTGTGATGTGGCAATATCCTTCAAGACAATTGCACATTACTTTCTTGCCTCTTTATTTTTCATCTCGTCCTTTTGCTTTTCAATGGACACAGACATTTCTTACTACCTCTCGTTGTTTTTCAGAGCCATGGCATTCATTCGATGCTTCTCCTTCTTTTTTTCATTGGGGAGAGAGTAATGCCACGCTGTGTTGGTAGCAGAAGACGAGAGCGAAGAAGTGAATGGCAGCTGTGGCTGAGTAAACAGTCCTCTACTTCGAGTTCCTGCCTATCGTTTCCTCTCGCGACAATATATCCTAATCACTCGATAAAGTTGCCTTACCAGTGTCTACGTGGGGCTCAGAAAGATGCGGCACCCTGTCGCGTTCTACAGAATAAAAATTGTTATTTTCCTTCGTCCCTTGATTACCAGGGATAAAATGGGCTTTTACACAGGCATTTAGAGAGAATAAATGGAACAAACATTATCAGGTGTCTCACATTTGAGGGTAAATCCTGCATTGGTATTATCTTTAAAACCTTCAATAAGTCATTTTCATTACAGCACTTCCCAATTTCTTATCGAGATTTTTGGCGGAAATTCTGGCGGTTGTAATAGAAATAAGAAAGCTCCCTATCGACATCAAATATGGCCATACATAGTTACAGATTCTTTATTTTTGTGCTCAGCATAGCCCCCAAAAAGTGACTCTCATTTATCACGTATTTTCATTTTCTGGTCCCAATCTACGTAACTGTAACCAGACTATTCTGGGTACCAGGCCCAAAAGGGATAAAAATGAATGAAATCGCGCACGCTCTGGCGAAAGCTTCTATCTGTGGTCCGATATTCTCAATCATACTGACAACAGCTCTTATAATTATTTACAGATTTAGAAGGCGTGCCAAAATGCAAGACACTCAAAAAATATCAATTGCTCGTTAAAACGAGTATCGACACCTGATGTTTCCATGGCGTAGAAGTCTCTGTTCAACACGACAAAAGGCAGTTATTTTTACAAGATGTCACTGTCGCTTTCTAAAATTAAACTATTATATGTCCAGAGGGGGTCTGGCTTCGTCCCCGCGTTGCTCGTTTTACTAGGATGGGAACAGAATCCAGCACAATTTCTTATCATGCCACCGCTTCATTTTTTGAAGACGAAATTTTCCAAAACGGTGTTCGATTGCAATATATTGGCAGTAAAGTTTCCACTATTCAATCCTTGGGAGCGTTAGGTCATTGCAGATCTCCGTTCTGCGGTACAGAAATATTAAAATGAATCAGGGTGACTATCATTTTGATTAGCATAATTATTTATTCTAAATATTGTGTATTATTAGTCATACAAATATTATGGGATCACTTTAATTATGAATAACTCCTTTCTTGTGAATACCTCGTAGTGGGTGGGAGCCATGTATAGTATCATCATCTGCGCAAACGGCCACCAGAATGCAGCGACGTCCGCTCACAGCCGAGGGCACCCCTTATTCCACCATGGACGAACCTCGGCGAAGTGCAACTACGTGCAATTTGGAGACCGCGTTGGCCAAGCCCAAGCAGCCGTCGGGGCAGTGTCTACTGAGACTTCACCATGACCTCAAGAACATCATTGACAACCCTGTGCCAGGAATCTTCGTCGAGCCAGAAAAAGGCGACGCCACCTACGTCCACGCCATCATCGTGGGACCCGACAACACGCCATGCCAGGGAGGCTTGTTCCATTTTGTGCTGAAGTTCCCCCTCAACTACCCAGACTGTCCACCGCAGGTACGCTTCATGACGACCGATGGCGGAAGGGTGCGCTTTAACCGGAAACTGTACAGCAGTGGGCTCGTATCGCTCAGCATTCCGGGCACGTTTCATGGACCCTCGTGGAACCCGGAGATGACCCTGAAAACAATGGTGGTTTCGATCCAGTCGTCGCTCATCGAGCAGCCGTTGGCCTACGAACCTGCACTGGGACGGGAGTTCGAAACTTGGCTTGAGAAGACGATGAGTTGCAACGCCAAACTGCGCTCTCAGACCCTCAAAGTTGCGATTTGCGACGCACTCGAGGCTTGTCTTCTCGGCAACTCGTTGTACCCGCAGGACCTGCAGATGGCTGCGATGAGGCACTTCGTAGAACAATATGCCAAGTACGAAAGTGTAGCCTTCTCCCTACTTGGTGAAGACTCAAGCAAGGAGGAATCTAAGCAGTACGCAGCGCTACTCGAGAGACTGCAAGACTTGCATGATCGCATACTGCAAAACAACCCAGCGATCAGGAAAATGTGGCAATGCGGCTACAAGGGCATCATGAACTGCTAGGGCTCACGGAGACTTTTTTGGAGCCTAAAAAAGGTGGCGAACCGTAAATAAACCGGTGGCGTAGCCAGAAAATATTTTCGTGGGATGTAGTCACACTGACCCGACCCGGGGAGAGGAGGGCGGAGCACGCTGAAGTCTGAACCTCCTCCCTCCTACACTCCGGGTCGCTGTAACGCGACTATCACCGGTAGTTTGGACAGAATACGTACATGTATATCAAAGTCATGAGACATCCCGCCTCATGCGTATATGCCTGTGAAGAGAGGCGGAGTAAGTAAATATTAAAAGTAAAGTAATCGCTATTAAATGCAGTG
>NW_023609428.1:0-21935 GCF_013339725.1 Rhipicephalus microplus | reverse complement strand
GAACGCTTAAGCACTTGCGCGTCAACCTGTTGCCCAGGCCACAGTACCGGTCTGAGACGTTGCTCCGGCACATCTACTCGTTCGGGTACGTGAGCAAGAAGACCATGCTCGACTACTGGATCTCGGAGAGGAAAGGCAACGCAGCGCTCATCGGTGGCAGCGCGTACTTCGAGGACAAGCGGCTGCCACACAACTACTTCAAGGAACTCTTCTCCTACGACAGCATCCTGGACACCATCAGCATGTCCATGGTCGTGGTGCACGAGCCGTTTTACTACCTCGACGACGAGTTCGGCGCCATAAACTACGGTGGTTTGGGCGCGGGCTTCGCCAAGACCCTCATAGAAGGCCTCGTAAGTGACCCAATGGTTCGTGCCGCCGTCGCCAGTGACGCGTCCAGCGGCGCTGACGAAAGAAACGCGAGACCGCTCTGGGGCGCTGCGACGGCAACGATACTAATGGCTCGCCACAGCCCGAACTCGGTCTGATCGCTCCGGTCTTTCTGCCGGCGTTTCGCGCGTTCCAGCGAAGATGCGTGGGGCCGGCCCCGTTAACGCGGGCCTATTCTCGCCAGCAAAGTGTTCTTCGTCAACTTCTGTCCACGTCAGACGCGCATGGCGTCAGGCTTCGACTGCAACTCCGCGCTGCGAGGAACAGCCGATTTCGTTTCCGCGTTTCACTGCAAACGTGGTAGCAGCATGACACCTTGATATTTTTTCAATCCTAATAGAAAGAGAACAAGATTATTGGTCTTAAACACTTCTGAATATTCATTATAATTATTAGTCCGTTTATTTGTTGCTAGGACATTGTGTTTTCTGCATAATTGTGCGTGTGTCGTGTACGGTGTCGTGAAAAGTGTGGTTCCACTTGTTTAGACCACGATGACCGAAATTTTATATCAACAAAATAACTGTACGGGTCTCATCACACGATACCTTCTCGATTACTCCAAATCATAGGAATGGCTGTGAATCTTCTGATGGCAGTAGTAGCTTATATTCACATCCAGCTTTATTTCGCTGTTTGCCTCCTTTATTTTTTACTGGGGATATATATGTAAAGGAAATTACCAAGAACCCGCACAGAAGCAGACTGATGAAAATTCGAATGCTAGTAAGTACGTTAACAAGACGAGTGAGTTCGCGTATGCATTGACAAAAACCACGTACGCTTCATTGGCTGACTGCTTATTTAAGGCCGACTCCGGCGATTTTGCGAGGTCAATGTATCTCGATGAATTTCACTGACTATACGTTCATTTGCACGTTCGCACCACTCGTTCATGCCGAACTGCAGGCTTGAGAGTTTCGCAGATTATTTTCAAGCGAATTTATAGCTTGCATCTAAACGCTACCTCGCATTGGCCCTATAATGACACCATAGTGTGGGTTGACGTTGATTTTTGCAAAACGGAAGTGACGGAACTGATGTGCCACTGCAGCGTCCTGCTGTCTGCGGGAGTGTGTGGATCGGCCGGTGCCTCCCTTGATTGAACGTGCGATTTCCCTTTCCGTGTTGGTGGGTGTGCGATGGGTGGCAAGTGATGTTGCTGTTGTGGGCCGCACACCGTTCGCCGTATATTCACCATAACAGCGTAGGCGTTTTTAACCGATCGCAGCAGGCGCAAACTCGGACGACCGGACAAGTACTGCTATCTGGCTGCGTTATGCGCAACCATGGCAGGTTCTGGCCAAGTATGTCGTCGTACGTAGAAGCACACTCAGTTGGGTTTCGGAATTGCCGTTTTTGCCTCTTAAAATTATTCGAGTTGTCGAGCATTTCGGTTATGGGCGCGGGACGAAAGTGTCTCGGAACATGAAAGCCCCTTTACGCTGACATGGACGAAAAATCGCAGGAGTTGGCCTGTAATTCCCGTTGCTTTGTATACGCACTGCAGAGATAAACATTTCTGGGATTGATAGATTTGTTAATTGGCTAATCTAGCTGGTTTCTACAGCCTTGACTATGTGATGCAGGTTGTTTCCAGGTTGCTTCTAGGGCATTGCTATGCTATAGGTGATGCTAGTTTCTTTTTTACGTTTTAGCGCAGAGAGATTCGAGTTGAACTACACTGCAGTCACAGATACTATGCGCGTCCACTAACTTTGGAGACGGAACCTCGCACTGAAATCCACGCTCTCGCACTTCTGAGGGATCTATACGTCGCTGGCGTAGGGTACTCCATCGCTTTGTGGTCCTTCTCAGAGCCCCCATTATACCTTTCCTGTCATTTCTAAAATTCCCTAACATTCTAACTACTCGAAAGTCTTGGATCACCGCCGCTGTTTTGTAGTCATTCGGACAGGTCTAACTGTCGGTCTCAATTTTTAGTAGAGTAGTGGGACTTCCCATTTTCGTGGCACTACCATTTATGGTTAGTCGGGATACTGTCGCCCGTTCATATTAAGTGAACCAATCTGCAATTAGTGCGATTTACTCAATATCTGTGGCACATCGCGTCTATTATGAGGAGTAGTTTACTGACTAGTATGCACGCACCAGATCCCTGCCAGCTTCAAGCGCTTCGCCTTTCTAAAGACGAGTTCAAAGCAAGTCTGGCCACCCTGAGCCCCAATCTATAACATTCAACCTGTAGTACACCAGTTTCGCGATCAATTGCAAAATCATCCGACCAAAGGGGAAGGGGTCGTGCATTAAGTGGGCAGACATTCGTTATTTACCACATTACCACAGAGGCACCGTGTCCAGTGAACGTTTGTCCCCGGGTGTACTCGATGCGAATTGGGAAGCGCTTCCATCCTGCGATTACCCACAACACTACCGAGGTAAACACAAACACAACTGTACCTGTAAGACGCGAACCGACAGTGTCGACAGACTCGCTACCAGGAAGTTACTTCGAGCACCGAAAGAAACCGCTGCCTTCTGAAGGCAGAAAATGGAAAGCTGAGAAGTGACAGAGAAGTCCATCGCTATACGCCGAAGGCGTCAAGGAGAGACGGGTGATGGGGATCTGGTGTCGCGTCTTGTTCTTTGGCAAATGTATTATTAGTTAATTTGAAAACACAAGGAGCCAACTTCGGCCCAAGCAGGAGGGGCAGTGCACATCCATGAAGGTCAGCTTGGTCAGCACCGAGCAGCGGTTCTTGTTGCAGGGCAAAACCTTGAGGCGGTTTCGGGCTCTGAAGCTGTGTATCCGGAGCACGCGCAGCCTATGGTTTTCAGGCTGACCACATCAGAACCTGATTCCCCCTCAAGGTTTCGCCCCGGCAGAGAGCAATTACGGGCTGCTCGCGTGCTCGACACAGGACGCGGCCACGGCTGTACATAACACGTCAAGTTATTAATGGACAGTATAATCTCACGCAGCTCACGTATCACTCACTCAAAAGGCTATGCCACCAGGCAAAGACATTTTTTAACGACGAAACCTTTATTTGACTTTCCTATAGAACTATCATATAGTGGAATAGCCTTAACAATAACGTTGCAAGGAAAAGCAAGCGTAAAAAGAAGACCCCAAAGAAATTGAAGGACTTCGTTAGGAAGTAGACAAAAACAGTTTTGTGTGTTTCTACCATTTATTTTTTTTTGCAAGAGGGGATATGTGGTATAAGGCGTCGCTACCGACTACAGCGCTGTAGTCGGTAGCGACGCCTTATACCACAATAACAACGAAACTTCTGTACAGCGAAAACAGCTGCCAGACATTCCTGTTCCGTAACTGTGTAATTGCGTTCTGATTTGCTCAGGCAACGGCTGGCATATGCCACGACATGCTCTGCGCCATTGTGACGTTGTACAAGCACCGCGCCTACACCGATACCACTAGCGTCCGTGTGGACCTCAGTCGGGCAAGATGGATCGAAGTGACGCAACAGTGGTGCTGACGTTAGTACAAACTTAAGTTGTGAGAATGCGGCGTCACACTCTGGTGTCCAGTTGAAGGTTGCATCCTGTCGCAAGACGTTTGTCAGCGGATACACGATCTCCGCAAATCGTGGAACAAAACGACGAAAATATGAGCATAGGCCGACAAATGAGCGAAGTTCTCGTGCGGACTGCGGTGATTTAAAAGAGCTCACTGCTTCTATCTTGCGAAGAACGGGTTTCTGCCATTCTCTGGAATCCACTGTATTCGCCGTAAGTCGCATCTTGGTAGTAGGGTCGGTACTGTCCTTGCCGCAGCGGGACGTAGTCCGGCTGAGAACCCTGAGTATAAGAATGTGGCTGTGCTCGTCGTGATTGCGCGTCATAGACAGGGCTTCTATCGTATAGACGTGGCTGATACTGAGGTGTGGCATCAGAATCCTCAAAGCCCTCCGCCACTCGGTGCGAGGAGAATGAAGCAACGTTTCGCTCGAACTCTGGTGGCTGATAGGGAGGATGAGTGCTTGGGCGGTTTGCCACTTGCGCGTACAGGCCGAGTTCTTCACGTACGATCTGCCGGATTGTTGTTGCAAGATCAAGCGCCTGGTTGCTGTCTATGCTCGCGATGGTCGTCACATTGGGCAGCCTGCCGATCTTTGGCGTGATGCGCCTCATCTTTAGTTGCTCAAAATTGCGGCAATGACGAATGACATCGGTGACAGATGCCAAGGTGTCTTTGGCGATGAGGAAACTGTAAACATCCTCGGCGATTCCTTTTAGAATGTGCCCGACTTTGTCTTCCTCAGACATTCCGGGGTCAATGGTCCTACATAGCTTTATGACTTCCTCAATGTAGGTCGTGCAAGTTTCACCTGGCATTTGAGCGCGTTGCATTAGCGTCTGTTCTGCTCTTTTCTTTATCGTTGTTGGGTCGCCGAAACGCTCTTTGATTTCAGAAACAAATCTGTCCCACGTCGTTAGCGTTTCCTCCCGATTCTCGTACCACATTAATGCAGTATCGGTCAGAAAGAACACGACGTACAAAAGTTGAGAAGCGGCATCCAATTTGTTAGCGGCGCTCACCCGTTTGTAATGGATGAGCCAAGCCTCGACGTCTTCATCTGGTCTGCCGGCAAAGGGACGAGCATCTCTCAAATGTGGAGCCGAACTGGTCGGCGCAGAAGTCGAGAGGGGTCGGTGTTCATTTGCGTTGTGGGACATGTCCAGCCCAGATGGATTCGGTGGAAGTCCAGCAATGCGACGGCTCCGTCGAAGAACTTGCGGTTCACCTTCCGTCTTCGGGTGTCGATTACCCAGCACCTCCACCACAACTGTAACAGCGAGCTGTGATAAGATGGTTTTATTTACAGGAGGTGAACGATGGTCGTTTGCGGCAGCACACTGTGATCGTGCCAAGACTCTTCGTCTTCCTCTGCTTCTCTTCTCTACCCTTTTCTAGTCTGTTACAATACTATTGATCCTTTGCAGTATCGATCCTGATTATGTAATTGATATGTAGGGTCACGGCCGCCTGGATCGGGAGCACGCGTCCGATCCAGGCGGTTGCGGTAGGGTTTAGCGCCCCAAAACGTCCATATGATTAAAAGACACGGCAGTCCTGATTATGTAATAATTAAGCATTGGTGGTACTGGATAGTTCTTTTTTGTATTATTTAAATTATTCGTTGGGATTTGCTCACCTTTCACTCTTCGCGTCAATTATTTATACTACTGATTATCTGATTTTACTCTTTTCATCTTCGGTATACTTCTTGTATTCATACAACTCTACGTGTATTCCTTATGTTTATAATGTCAGTGGTTCTTTTCCTTGCAAACTATTTTTCTGTATCACAGCTGTCATAATTTTTTCGAGATTTCAGTATCTCAAAATTAAAATTCAGAAGCCTTTCCGCGAATCGTAAAAACCGAGCCAATCAAAGCTTCGCACGTGCGAGCCCCACCTATTATATTTATTTTCTTTCGCTGTATCGCTTTACGCAAATGATCCCTCCTAACAGTTTTCTTCCTCCATGCCATGAATTGGGCCTTCATCCACGTAGCACAACGCTTCAATTGGCAGGCAACAACGATGGTAATGCACCCATATCCAAGCAACAATGAAATGTCGCTTAGTGAAATGACAATATTCGAAAGAAACATGATTTCTTAGTGCACAAGAAACAGTGGCTTGCCACGATTGGCAATTCACTGAGCCAATTATGGGTGCATTCCAAAGTTTGATGAATGCCGAGTAATGGCAAGACATGGGGACAAGAAGGCACGTGGAATAATGAAGCGTTTTTTTTTTTTGTTCGCAAAGCAGGAACAGAGCGTGTAAGAGCCCCGTCCGTCAATATGTTGGACAATGAATACCAGTATCTGTTCAAGTAAATTTTCATCTCAAGATACGAATGAGATGTTCTGGCGCATGTGTCATCATTCGTTTTGTGTGTGTATGTGTGTGTGTGTGTGTGTGTGTGTGTGTGTGTGTCTGTGTCATCTCCCCGCCCTTTTGACTGTGTACATAACCGCCATCTGTGCAATAAAACGGTCGTAAGCCTGCGCTCTGTCCTATCCATCTTCTTTCTGAAACGTTCCCTGCGCACTAAGAAAGTATATTTCTTTCAAAAATGCAATACCAACCAGCCCTAGTATAGCCGCTCTTTTGAAATGATCAGTCACCTCGATAAAAGATTAGTGTTTCGTTGTGGTTTCGTTGCGTCCAGTTTCGGTTCGGTTGTCGGACTTGCGGGGCGGCGCCTCACTCGGCAACGAGGATTCACGCACCGTGAGTGCACTCGTGAGGCGCTTCGTAAATGAAGTGTTGAAGTGTTTCAAAAGTGTATGATGAGCTCTCGTGTCGAGTAAACGTTCTTCTTCGCGCTCTGCGCCAAGCCCGCTATGCAAAGGCTAGCCGGTGCACCCGCCGGCCGCCTCGGCAGTCGCCGAAACCACTTAGCCGCGATACCACAATAGGATTGCCTATTATAAGAAACGTGTAATATTCGACAAGCCCACGGCCAAGAGAGCATAATCTTTTGGGAAAAATTATACAAATGCGCACGCGACTAAGACACCTTTGAGCGACGCATTTACACACGTTTGCCATTGCCAAGTTTTTCCCGCGCGACGTGCTCGTCAAAATCTCCAAGTTATGTAAGCTATTTTTTAACAGCTGGGTCATACCGCTAACTTACAACAGCTGTGTTTACGTTCTTTTTTTTAATATGATCAGCCAAAGAGACAACGACAACGTTCTCACGCGCGCGTGCCTGCGGCACGAGACGAGAAGAAGAACAAGAACGACGTGGTTGGCCTCCGCCATCGAGTATACGCATCCTTCAAGCAGCATTGAAGATGGCATCGCCTCCAGGCGCAACGCCAAGGGTGAGTAGAGATGTTAACGAAGCCAATGAGGCTTTCGAACAAGCAGCTGCGTGTAGTGTCGGCGGGCGGCAGCCTACGACCCTTGCGTAGACACTGTAGTTAGACGCGACGGGTACCTGCAACAGCCCGCGACATGTAAGCACTGAGACCCACCCTATACTCTCCGAACCCCTCACGACGACTCGACCGACCAGCGGCCGTTCATTCACGCAACACACATCGGAAAACGCGTACACACGTGATTGGCTGTAGTGAATCACGTGTACCGCTCAATAACGGCAACTGTAGAAAGACACACAACTAAAAGGCACACAGCGCCCATACCCCTCACGGATGGCGCCACATATATCACGCTGTGTGAGCTTAAAGTATAGTGCCTAGGCACTATACGTAAAGTACGGAGACCCTGATTGATTGATATGATTGATATGTGGGGTTTAGCGTCCCAAAACCACTATACGACGCCGTAGTGAAGGGCTCCGGAAATTAAGACCGCCTGGGGTTCTTACGCGTGCACCCAAATCTGAGTACACGGGCCTACAACATTTCCGCCTCCATCGGAAATGCAGCCGCTGCAGCCGGGATTCGAACCCGCGACCTGCGGGTCAGCAGCCGAGATACCTTAACCACTATAGACCACCACGACGGGGCAAGTACGGAGACCCTAACACGGGGAAAGTGCTCTTGCAAGGCTGCAGATTTTGGACCACCGTGGGCTGGTTTTATATTTTACATGCGCGTAAGTTTAAGTGCATGAACATTTCATTTTTGTTTACACAGTATGCGTATACTTGTACCTCTTTATGAAGGCATCGAAACAGACTCCCTATAAACGTGCGTATGCCCGTTTCACAATGGTGGTGTCAAAAATTTATTCCATTACGTCCGTGCTCGCTGTATTGGCGTTCGAAATGTCGTTCGTTCACCGTATTAAGTATATACCACATGAACTATTTTAACGCAAAAAGTGTTGTTTTGCCAGGATCCGCAAGGAATACTGCCGAAACCTTCAAGCGCGTGTAATTTCTATCATGAGGTGGTCTATTCTTTGTGGACACCACTTCCGTTACGGAAACGACGTCAATAAATGAAAAAGTGGCCGTTAGCTCGAGAAAAAAAAGTTACCCGACCTGTAAATCAAACCTCTTGATGCATGAGTTTTTTTTTTCTAATCCGCGAGCTTCTTTGCACACTGCAATAGAGGACCGAACGCCCCCAGACCATAACTTTGGTATTATTCTTCAGTATTGCAGGGACAATAGAAAACTGTATCCAACACCGCATAAGAACCTCACACGAATGGAATCGGTGGCATTACGCAGAATTTAAACATACACATACACGAACTTACACAAGCTATACATGTAGTCGACCCCAGAACATACAGAGGTAATATGTCCGTGGTGTGGGGACACACCAACTCTGTTTCACATCACGTGGGAGTGTACACATCACAATAAAGAACACCACAACATGAACAACACAGAGGAACAATGGGAGGCACTGCTGTCCAGCTCGGCCATTGCTGATCAGCGCTGGCTGGTCCAACGGGTAGAGATGATGGCTAGGGCCAGCGGAGCCCTGGAATAGGGGCCCGACCATTCGGAATGCTCCGCGTTATGCGCAAATAATGTTCTCTCTCTCTCTCTCTCTCTGCCAGTCTCCCGGTTGGTCGCAAGACGTGGCGCCCGTCCCTTACTCCAAGCGCCTGGTGTGCGTGGTCGTGTTCGCCATCGCCGCAGGTCTCGTGGTGTCCGTGGTGGCCCTCTTCTACGTTTTCACGATGGTCACGCAGATTTCCACGAAGAACGGTGACGGCGACCGCTCGGGGGAACGCGTGAACCTCTCGTGTCGCACCGACGGCTGCTCCCGGTTCGAGGCGCTGCTCGCGGACACCCTCACACCAGCGTCGACCCGTGCCACGACTTCAAGGCGTACGTCAGCTCGCGTTGGCTGCGCGACCCTGTCCAGCGAGCCGGACTACCAATGGCGTTACAAGTGGGACGTCAAGTACACCTGGATGCGCATGATGGCCGACGAGATACGATTGCTTTCCGACACGTCGACGCTGGAACGACTGATGGCCGACTCCTTCGGAGCATGCGCGCACAGGTCGGTTGCCTACGTCATTCTAGTTTAAGGCGGCAGCGTAATCAAGACGCTGGCATTGTGCCTCATAAGACGGCTGGCGTCTGCTACAAAAACCCACGCGACGTGAGCCAGTTCGATTATAGAATCGGATGAAAACGAGGGCTCGAGTCTTTATCGAACACAGGTGTTCTGCTGTGGCAGTCAAGCACTCTACCGGAGAGCCACACAAATTATTTATTGCCTGCCTATTAAACGCAATGAAACTCAGTATAAGAATACAGTGCGATTTCACATTTTGAGTGTTGTTAATGTCAGTCACTTGATTGCAGGGCTCGAGCACACGTCGCACATCACTTTGCTCAGCAGCCACTGCACTTTCATGATCACATCTTCGTTGCACGGGTCAATAACGGGATAACGGTAGTTTTTAACTATTATGCCTCCATGCGCGAGCATCTTCTTTACTACGCTCATGTTCTTGAAAGTCACCGCACACACATGATTCATCCTACACGTCCTTAACGCAACCATTTCGGGCGGCAATCGGAGGCTTGCCAGAGGCAGTGTCACAAAATATTCCACCCGATATGGTCAGCCTTCTAAGTCGGCATACAATAACATCACATTTTTAAAACAATACGTCCGTGTAGGAAGGCTCGCCAATACAATTTCAACGTCCTCGTTATCTTCAAAAGAACTGTTTCCACAACTTAAACGGGCCACTCTCACCACTTCACTGGACCTTGCCAACGCACGTCCGTTCGCGTCAGTGGCCGGAAATGGCATCCACAAGCGCTTCAGAAAAAAAAGCGTTATTCATGTCGTCATGACGGGCGAGAAATCACGTTAACGGGTTTAATACTGATCAGCCGAAGATTACTCGAGTACAAATATCTACCAGTCAAACTACGTCAAAACCACCATACAGCGAAGCAGCAAAAGCACGAGAGTATGCGAGAGTAGACAAATACAGCTTAGTCTCACGACAACTATCATTATTAGAATTTATTATCATCAACCTATTGATGAAACATGTAACCATCGTGATCATCATCATCTCGATATATCGATTTGTTTATTAACTCCCCCCTCTGCTACATGACTTGCGAAACGCCTTCTACTATAGGACTATATGATGACGGCAAAAGGAAGACTATGAAACCTCTTATAGCTGTGAAAATGATCGGCTATATTGTTGACTTAACTGTGCGTAGCAGGTGTAACGTTGGCTAATTGATAGGTAATGTTATCTACCATAGTAATGTTGCAATAATGTGATTATTGATCTTTACTCTTACAAAAATGGCAGCATAACCACGGAGTGAATGATGGAGAGTGGGGCGAAGCATTCATCCGTCTATTCGTTCTTGCTTCCGTCGGTCCATGCGTCCACCTGTGTGACCGTCCATGCGTCCATCCGCCCGTCCGTCTACCCGTCCGTGCGTGCGTCCGTCCCTGCGTTCGTCCATGCATCCACTCCGGCGTCCGTTCATGCGTCCATCCATGCATCTCTCTGTTTGTCCGTTCCTCCGTCTATTCAACACTCCAAGTACCACCATCTCGCATCTTTTCATCATATATTCCCCATATAGAAGCACCGCCATCCAGCGGACATTTGAAGGACTAAACGAGAGGTGGCACACGCACACTTTCTTACGGCTTGCGCTTCGGGTCTACTTCCCACCTTTAACCACATCGAGTTCATGGTATATACTAGTTCACTGTATTCATCGCACTACGGCCTAACGCTCGCTAAACCTATCTAAAAACCAAGGAGGTTACACCCAGCGAGTATAACGTACGTAGCAACCCTTTCTTGTCAGATAGTGCTCAATGCTCATGTATATGGCTGCTAATGGGACCTGAGAGACAGGAGAATTCGGCTTTTACTTTCTTACGGCTTGCGCTTCGTATCTACTTCCCACCTTTAACCACTTAGAGTTCGTGGTATATACTAGTTCATTGTATTCATGGCACTGCGGCTCAACGCTCGCTAAACCTTTCTAAAACTAAGGAGGTTACACCCAGCGAGTATAGCGCAGAAACCCTTTCTTGTCATATAGTGCTCAATGTACATGCCAACTGCTGCTAATGAGGATCGCAGCGTGCGCGTTAACTAAAAGCCGAATGCTCCTGTCTCTCTCCCGCTTAGCAGCCATTAGCATGTACATTGAGCACTATCTTTTGTTGTTCAACAACGCACAGAAGAAATCTCTCACCGGCACCACCTTGGAGGTTAAATCGTTATACTTGTTACACACTACAACAGCTACGAGGGATGATAGGGTGCCGCTATAAGGAGCTTCGCCCCTAAAGAGTGAGTAATCAGTTAGTAAACGCGTGTGTTTATTTGTTTCTGGAGTATTTTAATACCTTCGCGGCATACCTTTACTAGCCAGCCGCTAGTACAGCTTGTAACTTTCGTCATTACCAGGGAAGCTTTCTTAGCGTTTTCAACTAAGTACTTATCTAATAAAATCCATGGCTACTAATAATTACACGGTGCGCGATCCCAAAGTATGGGTATATATAGCCTTCAAGTTGCAGCTACAGTGGAAATCTATCAAGTCTTGAAGATTTCCGTGTGCGTTTGCATGCGTGTTCTCGCTTGTGATCTATTTATATGCACCCTCATACCCATATTATCACGTGCTCATATGACCATATGATTTGCTCATATGAGCATCATAATATGCATGCTCATAAGTAAATATCATACGAATATATGCGCACCTACAAGAGTATAGTTACATAAAGTAGTTAGCAGCCAATATTTTTGCACGAGGACAATACAACTTCGTTTTTTATTCTATACTTACGTAATAGAATTATCTTGATATGGCAGTGCACATGCACATATAAAAAATAGATGTAAACCTCTACTTTCGTGGTTACTAACAATTTAGTAATGGACTAACCACTCGATTCCGCACCATTCACTAACTAGGTAGTAAATTTCGCTAATCTGCATTTCACTAGGCTTCACTTACTAAGAGGCTGGTGCTTGACGTGACAAGTGAACGGTCAGTATTTAGTTAGTGAATATGCTGACCTTTTAGATGCGATGCATCTCTTGCTCGGGTCTATGTCCCACGGCGTCGGCGTCCGCGCTCACATTACGCATGCACAACTATCTTCCTTCCCTCACTCCAACAGCTGCGCGTTACTCTCTCCCCTTCTCTACGCTCCCCCTCTCCCCTCGCAACGCCGATGCAGGGACCGTCTGCTAACCCCCCCTCCCCCTAAAGGCATTCCTCACCGCGGCGTTTACACAGTCAAACCGCATGCGCGTCTCCTCTCCTTCTCTCTTCTCCTACGCTCCCCCTCTCTCGCCTCGCAACGCCGACGCAGGCATTGTTCCCTAGCAAGTTTCTTGATTGAACAAACCGTCTGATCGCACTGCACAAACGTTTACTCGCCGCGCTGCATATACAGGCACTGGATCTTGACCTCCAAAGCATGTAGTTTCCTAAAAGGAGACTGTGATCATGTGATTCCTATGTTATTCTATTAAGAGAAAAAAGAGAAACGTGAGCCCCGTAAATGTCTGCATCAGAGTGCGATACCTCAACAGCAGCTCACGAGGGCTGGGGGCAAGGAGGGATTAAAAGGATATGATTAAAAGGTAGATATAGGCAGGAGAAAGCGAGGCGCAGGGGCAGCAAACGATAAAAATGACGGAAGTAAAGAGGAGATAGGAAAGACGGACACGGTCGCAGGAGTCCAAGGACGGGGCACCACTCAGCGAGAGCTCATGTCGGCAGCAGGAGATGGCGTCGGGTGAGCCAGCCGGCCAGAGCTGTGCTGTCGTTGGAGATCGCGGGGGCACAACCGCGGTCAGCACGAAATCCAGAGAGCGAGTCCTAAAAGGAGACTCTGGCGCTACGATCGTTAGCGACCATGGGATTCATAGGTAGTACACGGATCTGCCTAGTCTTCGTACTAGCGGGCGGCGAATCGCGCTTGTGTGTATTGCTGTTTCAGTTTTGTTTCGAAGGAAAGAGCAAACCCTTTTTAACTTCGTGACCTGATTTGAAATGGTAAGCCTCAAAGGTTAAGATGGTGAAGCGCAACCGCTTAACATTTGTGGATTTTGGTTTCGTGAGAAAACACCTCCAAGCCAAAAGAACAGACATCGAGCCAGCAGTATACGAAAAGCAGACAAATCTGTGCACTACCCTTCATTACCATCCTCGCTGAAGCGCCGTGCGTTGCAGCTCCCATAGACACTAGCGCCAGAGTTCCCTCTATAGTGTGTATTTAGGAAGCTCTATGCTCCAAAGTAGCACCGGTGGAAGATTTCTTGTGCGTTGTTGAACAATAAAAATTCGCAGTGTGCGCGTTAACTAAAAGCGGAACGCAGGTTTCTGTGTTCAATTGGAGTCTTCTGTCTCTCACTGCCCATTAGTAGCGATTGACATGTTCCAGTAGGAAACACCGGTCCATCACTGCGTGCTTTGCGCCTCCCCAAGTTTCTCTCCTGCGCAACGCCACAATGAGTGCCAACGTCGCCGCCAGTGTCAGCGTTAGCGCCCGCTGCTTCGCATCTACACATTGTTCCCCTAAGTGGGGGATGGTGTAAAATTTTTTAAGAGTGTTGATTATCCGCTATTACGAATACCAACATTTTCTGGCAGTCTCTAGCCAACTATTTGCGCTGTCTAACTCTTTTCTTGCGCGAACAGGGCCAGCGAGTGTTTTCTAGCAGTCTCTAGCCAACTATTTGCGCTGTCTAACTCATGTTTCTTGCGCGAACAGGACCAGCGAGAACGCAGTTGATACGCGCAAGAAGTTCAAGCAGTTGATGCGTGACCTCAGCGTTCCTTGGCCTGAAACTCCGCCCAGGGACGTGGACCCGTTTGAAGCACACCTCAACCTGAGCATCCGCTGGAACATACCGCTCTGGTTCGACGTCAAGATGCTTCCCGCCGACACCTCCAGAGCAAATAAGTTCATCTACATCTACCCGAGTGCGTACGCCAAGTTTTGGAAGGGCGAGTACGACGCCATAACCAGTCAGGGATCGATGCGCCAATACGTGAACCAGTATATTGAGTACTTCTACCACGAGTTGACACCAAACTCCAGCGGACAGGCGGTCGACATTCGCCGGTGCGACGCGGTGTTCAACTTCACAAGACACGTCGTCTTTCAGCTAGCTCGCGCGGACGCCAAGAAGCAACCCGTTGCGGTCCTTGGGTTCGGTTCCCTGGCGCGAGCGTTCGGTCTGACGACGGAACGCCTCGTTTCGCTTTTGAACGACTACTTCCGGCCCAAGAACTTGTCCTTCTTCGATCCAGAGGACCAGGCACTCGTGAAGGCGACGAACACGCTGGACGTCGTCCGTCATATCATCACGGAGACGGATGCCTCGACGGTGTTGAGCCACCTGGGCTGGTGGATGCTACAGGTGTACGCGCCGATAGCGGACAACCGCTTCTTCGTTCAAAAATACGGAAGCGTTGAGAAGGCCGAGCTTCTGCGTCCACTGTTCTGCGAGACCCAGGTCGAGAGTTCTTTCAAGCTCCTGCTACTCGTCACGCACATGGACGTCCACTTTCGCAGTCAACAGCAGCGAAACATCCATGATCTCCTGACCAGTGTGCGAGAGGCTGCCTTGGCAGAGTACAAAAAATCGCACCTGCCGGCCGACGTCAAGAAACTGCTTACCGGAAAGCTGAGACGCTTGCGTATCAACCTGTGGCCCAGACAGGAGTTCCGGTCTGCGGCGCTGCTCCGGCAGATCTACTCGTTCGAGTACGCGAGCAAGAAGACCATGTTGGACTACTGGATCTCGGAGAGGAGGGGCAACGCGGCGCTCATCGGTAGCAGCGCGTACTTCGAGGACAAGCGGCTGCCGCACGGGAACTCCAAGGACACTTTCTCTTACGACAGCATCTTAGACACCGTCAGCTTGTCGATGGTCGCGGCGCACGAGCCGTTTTATTACATCGATGACGACGCGTTCGGAGCAATCAACTACGGTGGTCTGGGTGCGAGCTTCGCGACGACCCTCCAGGAAGGTCTGGAGAGCGACCCGGCGTTGCGCACCGCCGTCGCCAGTCACGCTTCGAGCGGCGCTGCCCACGGAAGCGAGAGCCTACCGTGGGGCGCTGTGATCGGCAACGATACTAAAGGCTCGCCACGGCTGGAACTCGGTCCATTATTTTTGCCGGCATTCCGCGCGTTCCAGTCGAAGATGCGCGGTGCCGGTTCTCTTAACGCGGGCCGATTTTCGCCGGCGAAAGTGTTTTTTGTCAATTTCTGCCACAGCCAGACGCGCGTGCGCGCTAGCTTCGACTGTAACGCTGCGCTGCAAGCAGCGTCCGACTTCGTTTCTGCGTTTGATTGCGAACGCGGTAGCAACATGAACCCTTGATGTTATGCAAGCCCTATAATAAAACTGTTCTGTCTACCTCTGGCACTTGTGAACATACACTTTAGGCCGAGATGTGGCGTGTTTTGCTTTCCTGATTTCCGCATATTGATCTTGCATATTTGCCTTAACAAAGAAAAACCAAATGCAATGTTTACTGCACAAAAGGCTTTTACAATGCAAGCCCTATTTTTGCTTGTTACGCCGGTATGAGGCGAAATGCCAAAGCTAAAGTATTATGAAGATAGCGTAAGGGTAATTTAGACTAGGCAAATGGTCATTTTGACCATTTCAGTTGAGATATTTGAGTTTCTATGTGCTACTTGCAAAATAAAGGTTGATAAGTTCAAAAAGAAAACCATCCATTTTTGTTACGTTAAACTAAATAGTTTTGAATGACCAGCCGTTAGTTCAGCAAGTGGACGCGGAGAAAGTATCAACGCGCGACGGAGCGTTAAAGACTTCGTTTTGCAGTAATTCCAGCGTCATCGTTCATGTCGGTGTCATTGGTTGCGAGCGAGAAATCATCGTTGTTCGCAAGTGAAAGATCAAGAGAGATGCAAAGCAATAAATGATAATTGGGTTCGAGTGAGATATTCACCCAGACCTTCTGCGTGGAAAGCGGGTGTCCTATTGCACAGCCATAAATATGCGAAAAAAATATGCGAGCCTTAACTAGTGATTTCCTTAACTCGTGTAATAATTACTGCGTGGCAGAAGCGTATAGAACCACGCCAGGCGTCTAAAGATGTGCAATTCGCAACAAGCGGTGTTTTAAATTTAAAAGCCCACCCAGTCTCGGACACATTTCATCGTCTCATCAACGTGAACAACGTAAGCAGCTGCCTATAGTTTCACGTGCTGTCTTAAGACAACACGTGCTGTCTCAAGACAACATGCGTCCGTAAGACAACAACGGACACGCAAGACAATTCTTCCTTTTGCCGATTAGAAAAAGGAGCAATTATGGCGCAGTGGTTATTTCGCACTTGCATACTTGCAGTAGGCTTTCTATGATAGTTTGAAACGGTCAATGCAACGCACATAGACGTTCGACATAGACGCACCTAGAGAGAAAGCTAGTCTACAGCAGTTATGAAGGCGGTGCACACGGATCTTGATTTACACTATCGCGCTCTACTCTTGAAGGCGAAGCTCAGGCTTATTCCAAGCTTTCTTTAATTCCCTTCTCTACATATTATCGTGTTATGATCAACTTTTTTATACCTGAGAGTGCTATTAACATTAACAACATTAACATAAGGCTAACAACAGAAAAACAGGAGGTCCAAGTATACTGCTCTTGTCCTTGATGTCCCTAGTATGTTCTAAACAATCCGAGTTTTCTTTTCGTACAAACGTTGCAGTTAAATTGACCAAACTGAAGCGTAGCTGGCGCACCCACTTCATCATCATCACAACCACCAACATCGCCATATGGCTACGTTTCGGCCGATCGTGTCCATGGACAGCAGGCGCGTAGACCAACCATTCATTGTCAGCCTTCCTAGTCAAAAGATCTTCAATCTCTGGGGGATTACACAAAATAGTGCGACTTAAAATTACAATTATTCATAATTAACGTTACATTAAAAATCATCTTAAAATTATTTTAGCTCTTACTCATAAATCCTAAATTCAGTATGTATGATCCGCCCGACTCATGGCCGATCCCCCAGAGTGGGTAGGTGCTAATGATCCAAGGAGCATCATCATCATCATCATCGTCATCATCATCATTGTCTGCTAACCGAAGAACTCAACCAATCCAGCATTTCTGCATCGAAAAACAGACGTGGTGTAAAAGAAAATGAACGGCGTATGCTGTAGCCGACATGACAAAATGATGCGAACGATTTTTCATCGAAGAGAAGACCCCTTGCATATAGCAAAACGAACGTTATGCCACTTTCATCCCTTCAATATATTGGGATGTGTACTACCGAATTTCATTTTGTGACCACCGCGCTGCCGTCAATGATCAGGTAACATGCGTCATATGCACGAGAAACACTGGGATCATTCAGTGTAGGCCGCTTTATTCACTCAGTGTAGCGAATAATAATGATTTATAAATTAGCTATAGTAATATTCGCTAACCTTTCATATTCTAATCCGTAGTGAAGGAGCTCTGAATTTCTACGACCATCTGCTTTGAACCTCACACGACCTAGAAACGTAGTCAGTTAAAGCTTTCGCCTGAAAACTTGACAGTCACACCCAGTCAGATCGAAGCCCGACACCAGAGCAAAGGCACCCTTGTTGGTCTCGTGAATTCGTCCAGTGAAAGGTCACGAAAGGTCAGCTCAAGGTAAATTGAAGTGGCGTGCAAATGTCGTAGTACCGTATTAAAAGTCAAACCCCTGCGGGGCTTGGCTTGTCAGTGTGCAGGCTCCTCCTCTCTTCCATGCTATGTTAGCCTTGGTACTGCAAGCGTCATCTTGTCCGTCCTCGATGGCCTGTTTTCTTATGCTTCCACGACGACACCGGCTCACCCTCCCCTGTGAGTCGAGAGGGGGTATGACTGCGCATGGCCTCCGAGATGGCGAACACGTGGTGTGCCCGCCATCTCGGAAAGCTGTTGCTTCTTTCGCGAAAGCTGTTGATATACTCACAGGACATTATGAGAGTTGGATCGCGAAGAGTGTGAAGGATTGCTTTCAATGTCGACGCACGATTGACAGCCGGCAGCGATACACGAAACGGAGAATATCGTCAACCCGGCTGTATACGCCCACTGCAGGGCAAAGCCCTCTACCATGTTCCACCAGTCAACCCGGTCCTGCGCTTGCTGCCGCCACGTTATACCAGCGAACTTCTTATAATATCATCTGCCGAGCTTCATTTTCTGTCTCGCCTAAAGAGAAAGGAAAAACAAATTGGCGCATCTATGCATTAGTGGTGCGAAAACTGGCTTTACGGCAAAGTTGGCTGCCTTCTTCATTTCCTGTCTCTTCTCCTCACTCTCACCCCCTTTCCCACTCTATATATTACATACATACATACATAATACATACATACATACATACATACATACATACATACATACATACATACATACATACATACATACATACATACATACATACATACATACATCATACATACATACATACATAATACATACATACATACATACATACATCATACATACATACATACATACATACACACACACATACATACATACATACATCATACATACATACATACATACATACATACATACATACATACATACATACATACATACATACATACATCATACATACATACATACATACATACATACATATACATACATACATACATACATACATACATACATACATACATACATCATACATACATACATACACATACATACATACATACATACATACATACATACATACATCATACATACATACATACATACATACTACATACATACATACATACATACATACATACATACATACATACATACATACATACATACATACATACATACATACAAAACCTTTACGGGCAGAAGACGGATATCCGTTAATACTGTAGATTGATATGTACTACAGGTCTGAACATTCACATTAGAGGTCGTTGTTGCGCGGCTTAGCGGGAATCTCTCAGTCGCATAACTCCTTGCCGATCTCTAACATGCATGAGCAAGTAGCATCATAAACGGCATGTACAAAGGGAAAAAATGGCGGAAAAAATAACCATCGGTTGATTTCTCGGTGCCGATATGCGATATTTGTTCCGTCATACAGTTCCACATCAAACTCAAGTGAGTCAACAAAGCTGCCACGCATACGAGTTCCCTTTAATCTGCAGCAGTGCACGTCCACTTTCCTTAAACGAAAGCATATAGGAGAAATAAGGTTGACATGTGAGGTGCTGATGAACTATTACCATTTACAAGATTTTCTGCATCTCCCATGTCTTATAGCGATCGATAAGTACAGTTTCAGTAGAAACATGTATTGAAGTATGGCAGCTTGGGCTAGTTGGTATGACATGACGATAGTTATAGCGCGAGAACAGAAGGACGACAAAGAGACAAGAAGGACACGAAGGACACGAGCGCTCGTGTACTTCCTGTCCTTCTTGTCTCTTTGTTGTCCTTCTGTTATCGCGCTATAACTATCCTGTTTTGAAGGATTGGAGTGCTATGTCTGCAGTATTACCACTGCTAAATAACCCTCTGACCAAATAACAAATCTCAGCATTCAGGGCTTTATGAAAACAGCCGTGTTTCAGGACACCAGTAAACAACACGTGTATACAATCACGCAGAAATAAGCATGCCACAGCAATTAATGAAGCAATTAAATGATTAAATTTATCAACAAAATTCATCGTCACAAGCGTCAATGAGAAACCCTGGCAATGTCAAGGATTCATATAGCTGCCACGTCTGCAACGAAACGCGCTGACGAAATCGTCCACTCCGCGCAGAGCTGCATTGCAGTCGAAGCTGGCCGACATGCGCGTCTGACTGTGGCAGAAGTTGACGAAGAAAACTTTCGCCGGCGAGAATGGGCCCGCGTTAACAGGGCCGTTGCCATGCATCTTCGCCTGGAACGCGCGAAATGCCGGCAGAAAGGCTGGGCCGACTAGACCGAGCTCAGGCCGCTGCGAACCAGTAGTATTGCTGCTGGTCGCAGAACCCCAGGGTGCGGTGTCGTTTCCGTCGTTAGCGCGGTTCGATGCGTCACCAGCCACGGCGTGACGCAACGCGGGGTCGTTTTCGAGGCCTTCCAAGAGGACATTCGCGAAGCCTTGCGCCCAGACCACCGTAGTTAATCGCACCGAAAGCCTCGTCGTGATGTAGTAAAACGGCTCGTGCACGGCGACCATCGACAAACTGACGGTGTCCAATTGCTGTCGTAAGAGAACGGGACCTTCGAGTTGCAATGCGGCAGCCGCTTGTCCTCGAAGTACGCGCTGCCACCGATGAGCGCCGCGTTGCCAAGCCTCTCGGAGATCCAGTAGTCCAGCATGGTCTTCTTGCTCGCGTACTTGAACGAGTAGACGCGCTGGAGCAGAGACACAGACTGGAACTCCGGTTTGGGCCACAAGTTGACGCTCAAGCGTTTCAGCTTAGTGGCGAGCAATTTCTTGACGTCGGCCGACAAGTCCGAGCTTGTCGTACTCGGCCACGACAGCCTCTCGAACGCTGGTCAGGAGTTCGTGGATGTCCGCTGGATGGCGTCTGCGAAAGCTTGAGAGCCATGTGATTGACGAGTAGCAGGAGCTTGAAGGAAGTCTCGACCTGGGTCTCACAGAACAGTGGGCGCAGCAGCTCGGCCTTCTCAACGCTTCCGTACTTCTGGACGAAGAAACGATTGTCCGCTACGGGTGCGTAGACCTGCAGCATCCACCAACCCAGGTGGCTCAACAACGCCGAGTCATCCGACGTCGTGATGATTTGACGGACGACGTCCAACGTGCCCGTCGCCTTCACGATGGCCGTGTCCTCTGGTTCGAAAGATGAGAAGTTCTCGAGAAGGAAGTACTTGCTCATCAATGAAACGAAGCGTTCTGTTTTCAAACCGAACGCTTGTGCTAGATGAGTCGAGCTTGAAAGACCATGACAGACTTGTCCCTTGGCGACGACTTCGGCGAGCTGAAAGACGATGAGCCTGGTAGATCATACACAGCGCGATACGGGCACAGTTCGGTGGCCCCCTCGCCGCTGGCATTCCGAGTCGAGTCGGGGCGAAAATAGGCCAAGTACTGGTCCAAGTATCGGAGAATCGTGGCCTGGCTGGTCATGACGAGGTACTGACCTTTCCAGAATTTGGCGTATGCACTCAGATAGATGTAGATAACCTTGCGACCTCTTGAGGTGTCGGCGAGCGGCGGAAGCATCTTGACATCGAACCAGAGTGGTATGTTCCAGCGGATGCTCAGGTTGAGGTGAGCTTCAAACGGGTCCACGTCGGCGGGCGGCTTTTCGGGCCAAGGAATACGGAGGTCGCGCATCAACTGCTTGAACTTCCGGCGCGTCTCGGCCGCGTTCTCCATGGCCCTGTTCACGTGAAAGTTATTGGTAAAATGTTTTGCCAACAGGTGAACAATTGGCTTGATACTACGCCTATACACTTTCGGGGCTAATAAAAATGAATACAGAAGATTATAGATCCTCTATGACAAGATTATCTATCAATCAACCACAGATTATGCCTGACATTAGTCATAATTAGTTTAACGCTAGTCATTGTCTCTTTGCACTTTACAAGTATATACGGAAATCAGA
>NW_023609427.1:0-21364 GCF_013339725.1 Rhipicephalus microplus | reverse complement strand
CACCCCAGCTTTTTCACACGATGGATATGCCATTCACCTTTCGAGAGCTGGATATGGCACTTAGCAAATTAAGAAGACGCTGTGACGTGGGTCCCGATTTGATCAGCAATCAAATGCTGACAAATCTACCATATGAGCGAAAAAGGGCCCTTTTTGACATATTCAATCATATCTGGAGCACGGGAGAGATCCCATTTGTTTGGAAGACAGCATGGGTGGTGCCAGTCCTAAAGTCCGGAAAGGATCCTACGAGCCTCGCGTCATATCGACCAGTATCTCTTACAACATGCGTATCCAAGTTGATGGAAAGATGAATATGTACAAGATTACCTTAGTACCTTGAACAAGGAAGACGATGGCCATCGTGCATGACCGGTTTTCGCCAACGACTGAATGCCCAGGACAGTGTTTTGGACCTATTAAGCCACATCGAGCACCACCACGTCAGCGGACTCTCGACACTCACCGTCTTCATAGACGTTGCCAAGGCATATGATTGTGTGCTTTAGGCAGGCATCGTGAACGGGCTCCAAGCCATGGGTGTGTCGGGAAATGCTCTTCGGTTCGTACATGAAATTCTCAGAGACCGCTGTGTCCGTGTTAAGCTTGGAAATGTAACGAGCGAAGAGAGACGCATTTCCCTCGGCGTCCCACAACGAAGTGTTCTATCTCCCTTGCTTTTTAACGCTGCCATGGCCAGCCTTCCCGACACTCTGCACTTAGCTCTGAAAGCAGTTAAAATATCCATCTACGCCGATGACGTCTGCATTTGGATCTCAGGATACCAGCACAAACGTTTGGCCCGGATAGCACAGAGCGCTATTTCAATCATTCAGCGTCACTTGTTGACACTTGGCCTAGCTTTATCAGCGGAAAAATCGGCCTTCATGCTCTTCCCGGGAGCGCGACGGAAGTCAACACGTCTGTCGCTGAATATTCGAGGCCACTCAATTCGTTGTGCAACAAGTGTCCGTTACCTGGGCATTACCATCGACAACAAGCTATTATGGTGACGTGCGGTTGATGGTATAGTCACTGCATCAGTGCAAAGGATCAACGCTCTTCGTCGCACGGCAGGGGTCCGTTGGGGCAACAATCCTATCTCCATGCTTAAATTGAATGATGCGCTTATAACAAGCCGCATTCTTTATGAGCTGCCCCTGATATCACCATCACCAAGCCAGTTCGAACGCCTAGAGGCAGTGCACAGAAAGGGTCTTCGCTTGGCGTTGGGAGTCCCTCAGGCGGCTTCAAACACGAAGGTCACCAATGAAGCCGAGTCTCTTCCGCTCCGCCTTTTGGCGTCTCAGGCCTTATTTGACGCAGCTGTCAAGACTGGGCGAGTCCTTCGCAGGCACGGCGCTTCTCCGGCGGCTAAGAGCAAGAACTGGCTCACACTTCAACGCGGCACTAAACACATTTCGATATTTAGGCTTGAAACTGCCTAAACGGCGCCCTATGGACCCGCCATGGTCTTTTGTGGATGTTGCGTGTAACTTCAGCGTACCCAATCTACCAGCGAAGCGCACCATTTCAGCCGCGGAAGCAAAATTTCTTGCGCTGGACCACTTGAGCACCACTTGAGCACCACTTGAGGACCACTTGAGCTACAAGTGTACATCGACGGATCAGTGTGCACACAAACGGATAGCTGCGCAGCGGCTTTCTGCATACCCTGCCTTAGCATGTCATGGTCGGGCCGCCTGGATCATGTGGTTTCGTCCACAACGGTAGAAAGCGCTGCAATCACGGTGGCTTTGGGAAAATTGCGATCCTTTTCTGCACGAGATGTTGTAGTGCTGACGGACTCCAAATCGGCGCTACAAAGACTGCATCATGGCCTACCTCAAGAAAAGTTCACCAGGCAATCTCTGGCACTAATCAAACACCTAAATGGAAAGAGTTTTAATATAAAGTTATAGTGGATCCCATCCCACGTTGGCATTGAAGGCAATGAAAAGGCTGATGCCCTTGCATGCCAAGCACGTACATCGATTCCAAAAGCAAGAACTCCCAAGAGTTACCAGAACAACAAAGATGTGATACGCAATCATTTCAAGGCGATCTACAAGTTTCCACACAAAGCATGTGTACTTCATGTACTTTCTCGTGAAGAAGTGACGCTGTTGTACCGCATAAGAACCGGCTCCTCATACACCCCGGCCTGGTCATTCAAGACAGGGAGATACGCTTTCCCGTTCTGTGCCTTCAGTTGTGATATCGGGGATATCGAACATTTCATTTGGCTTTGCCCACAGTATGATGTGCAATGAGCAGCGATGATCCGCACCTTGCAAAAAGGCTGTCATAGGCACCAGACAGTTGATGATGTCATCTTTCCTAAAGGACCCGCGGCAACTAGGAGGAACGTGCAACGAATTTTCTTAGTCTTCCTGCGAGGCACTGGTCTGTCTGACACGTGGTGACATTTTCCAAATTCAGGAGATGCTCAGGCGGAACAATTGCCGTCCATGCAGGCCAGACTAACCCCGCCTGCTCCAACACCACCACCACCACCACCACCGGCTTTGTGTCCAGTAGGTGTGTGCACTGTGTCTGTTCGTGTTGCTGGTAAAGCGTTCAAGGCAGAATTCGCAGGGCTCGCTCACTCCACGCATGACGTTATCCTTGAAATTGACTTCTTGCAAGAGTGCCGTGCGACTGTCGACTGCGGGGGAGGCGAGGTTATGTTGTCCGCCATCGCCCAGCAGCCTCAGCGTAGCGGAGACGACAACCTCGTTGTAGTCGCTATTCTACCGGCATGGTCTACTGCCAGCGTGCCCGTTGCTCCTTCGAATGCCGACTCGAGTTTCAGTTCTCCTGATATTGTGATTGAGCCGTTGCCTTTGCCTTGCATGAAGAAAAACATCTTTCTGCCGCGCTGCGTTGTGTCTCTCACCGAGCGAAAAACTAAATTATGGGTAGGTAACTGCTCATCCGAGTCTGTTGTACTACCAGAGGGAATGCGCCTTGCCATGTTTGAAGGGCAGTGCAGTATCTGCATAGGAGCTCTCAGCAATGCGGTCGGACTATGCTGATGTATCCGGCACGGAATACGAATTTTATAGGATGGTTAGCAAGTTTATTCCCTCGCATAAGCGCAAAGTGTTGGTTACACTGCTGGCCAGGCACGCTTAAGTATTTGATTTTGCATGGAAGCCGCATAGACCTCAGACGCCCAGCACACGCACTCGTCACAAGATCGACACCGGATCTGCGTACCCCCTCAGACAGAAACCTTATCGAGTTTCCGCGTCAGAGCGCAAGGTAATTTCAGAGCAAGTCAGCGAGATGCTAACCTCTGGCGTAATTCAAGAATCGTCAAGTCCCTGGGCCGCGCCTGTTATCTTGGTCAAGAAAAAATGGGTCCTGGAGGTTCTGCGTTGACTACTGACGTCTCAACTCTTTAACTAAGAAGGACGTGTACCCGCTTCCTCGCGTCGATGATGTCATCGACTGCCTGCATTCAGCGTCCTATTTTTCATCGGTGGACTTTCGATCCGGGTATTGGCAGATCCCCATGGATCCGGCTGACAAAGAAAAGACGGCCTTTGTTACACCCGACAGTCTGTTTGAGTTTAATGTTATGCCATTCAGCTTGTGTATTGCCCCCGCCACATTTGAAAGATATATGGACACCGTTTTACGGGGCCTCAAATGGGAAATTTGCCTGTGTTACCTGGACGATGTGGCGATTTTCGGCCGAACATTTGAAGTACATAATCATCGCCTCGACCTCGTTCTAACCTGTCTCGAGAAAGCTGCGCTTACACTGAACTCAAAAAAATCTCGCTTTGGAGAACTTGAAACCTTGGTTCTGGGACACCTGGTGGATAAAAATGGCGTGAGACCGGACCCGCAGAAAGTCGCCGCTGTCAGCAACTTCAAGCAGCCGCAGTCCCCCAGGGAGTTGCGTAGCTTCCTGGGCCTGTGTTCTTACTTTCGTCGATTTGTTCCGAATTTCGCTGATAAAGCACAACCACTGACTGACTTGCTGCAAAAGGATGTCCCTTTCCACTGGACAACGAATTGCGAAGCAGCCTTTAGGCAGCTTCGGTTCATACTGACTTCAGGACCGGTACTACACCATTTCGATCCTTCTGCTGAAACGGAAATTCACACAGATGCCAGTGGAATCGGCCTTGGTGCAGTGCTCGTTCAGCGCCATGACAATGCCTAACACGTGGTCGCTTACGCGAGTCGTTCGTTGAGCAAGGCAGAACGAAATTACACAGTCACAGAACAGGAGTGCCTCGCAGTCGTTTTCGCCGTGCACAAGTTTCGCCCGTACCTCTACGGCCGTCGCTTCTCGGTAATCACCGACGATCATTCTCTATGCTGGTTGGTAGGCCTCCGAGACCCATCTGGACGACTGGTGCGATGGGCTTTGCGCTTACAGGAGTTCGACTTCACAGTACGCTACAAGAGCGGTAACCGGCACGCAGACGCCGACTGCCTATTGCGCCTTCCTCAACCGACGACTGAGTGCGACGCTGACAACTTCTACCAGTATATCGGCACTATTGCCTCTGAGTTCCCGGATCTCGGGACTTTCCGGATAGCCCAACAAGAGGACCGCTCTTTAGATTTTCTGTTTGCCTCCGCAAATGAACACGCAAACCCAAGCTCTTTTGTGGTTCTTGACGGCGTCCTTTACAAGAAGAATTATTCCGGACAAGGCGCCCGTCTGCTTCTAGTTGTTCCACGCACTTTACGGGCCCACGTCTTTCGGTCCTTACACGACGACGCAACCTGCGGCCACATGGGCTTCGCCAGAACGCTTCAACGAATCCAGCAAAGGTTCTATTGGCCCAACATGCGACATGACACGGAAAAATACGTTGCTGGATGCGAACAATGCCAACGACACAAACGTCCCACGGCTACGCCGCCAGGACTTTTCCATCTTGTTCCACCTCCTAACTCTCCCTTCGAGACTGTTGGTGTCGATCTGCTCGGTCCATTTCCACGATCGAGCAGTAACAATCGATGGGTCGTCGTCTGTGTTGACCACCTAACGCGCTACGCAGAAACTGCTGCAATACCTGCTGCAACGGCCATGTACGTGTCGCAGTTTATGCTTCGTTGTATAATTCTCCGCCATGGTCCTCTACGCGTTGTCATTAGCGACCACGGACGTCAGTTCGTTGCCGACGTCGTTGAAGAGATCCTGCGTCTGTCTGCCTGCCATTTCCGCCATACCACACCATATCACCCGCAGACCAATGGTCTCGTAGAGCGCACGAACCGGACTCTCACGAACATGCTGTCTATTTATGCGATTCTAAGCACAAAAACTGGGACGAAGTGCTACCTTACATCACGTACGCGTACAATACCGCTAAGCATGAGACTACAGGTTACTCTCCATTTTACCTGCTGTATGCTCGCTCCCCACGATTTTGTCTCGACACTATGCTACCTTTTACACTAGATGTGGAAACCTCGATAGCCGAGGCGCTCTGCCGCGCAGAAGAAGCCCGTCGCATCGCACGCCTCCGAACCTTGGCATCCCAGCAGCGTTCTAAGAAACGTTACGACGCCTGCCATGGCTCCGTATCTTATATAAAGGGCGATCTTGTGTGGTTATGGACACCAGTTCGCAAACGTGGTTAATGCCAGAAGTTCTTGGCCCACTATTCCGGTCCATTCGTCATTCTTGACCGCCTCAGCGGCGTCACGTACGTAATCTCGAGCGTCACAAGCACTGGTCGCCGCTCTAGCAAAACACAACTGACACACGTTGCGCGCCTTAAACCATGCCACCATCGACCATCTGAGTGACTCGCCCAGAGGGCATCGTCTGCGAACCGGGAAGTGAAACGCGCTAGCGAAGATTCGACGAAGAGGAGGAAGAGACTCGGCTGGCTCGCGAGCGACGCTATTGATCCTTCGCTGAGCTACACCTCTGCATTACCCATCTTGTAAATAAACGCGTTCCATCGTCACAATATCATCTAATGTAGCGTTGACGCGCGCGCACGCTGAACACAGCGACGCTATATACGTTAACAAAACGCGAGCACAGAATAGCGCACCACGAGCCCTTGCGGTGCGGTCGCTGCCACTGCGCATGCGTCATAACGCGAGTCGGCGTTGCCGTTCGCGCACGGCACACAGAAAATCCGAAATCGCGTGCGGTGATGGCGGCCCGCATGTGGCCCACAAGCGCTGGTTTCGAGGCTACGGGCGGTGATGGTGATATGGTGGCTAATGGCGGCCCGCATGTGGCCCGCAAGCGCTGGTTTCGAGGCTACGGTGTTGCTGCGATCGTGCGTTGCGGTTATCAGCTGGGCAAATGCTATTCTAGAACTTAAATGGCGCCCACTATGCCCGCGACGCCCGCAGCGCTTGCGAATGGTATTCTAAAACTCCCTTATATCCTGACGCCAGACGTGACCAGCGTCCATCGGCGCTAGGGAGCCTACATGAACGGCCGTTTTTAGGGTGGAGACATCTTAATAAGTGCCTTAAAAAAACTCAGCCAAAACCAGCGGGCAACGGGGCTCGCTGTTGCCAGCTTCCACCAAATTCAGCATAGTTTTTGTGCACCGCCATTTTGGAGCCAGCCAACCTACAACACCAGGGCTTTTGACAGCGGCGGTTCTCGGGGTCGTGTAAGCGACCCAGTTCTCAAAGTGAGCGCACGAATAAATTCGCAGCCCACACACAAACACTTGCGACATAATACTGAGGTTACGCTGACACGAACGCAAGCGTGGCAACAGCTCAGACTAGCGAGCGCGTCTCCGTACGAACGCGCGGACGCGTCCCGTTTGTGGGCTTCCTACTCGCAATGGGTGGACGCAGCAACGACAACTTCGGTTATCTACTCATTTGCGAACACCGCGAACCACATATACGTGTGCCGCAGGAAAAACAGTGAACGAAATACGCCGTACTCACAGAGCAAATACGAGACGCACTGGTGGGCTCCCAGCAGTCTCGCTTCACTTGAGCCAGTCATAGTTGTCGTCGGCCAGGGCTCGCTGGGAAGCGGAACATCCGCACCTCCTTTCTGTTGTGTTTAGTGCAGAGCGGTACGCAGCATCCAGGCATTCTAAGGCTTCACCGGCAGCGTTTAACACGCTACCACAACATTCGACGCCGTATTATTGAGAACTAAACGCAACCGGGCGTAGACGCAGTGCGGGCACCAAGATGGGGTGACAGCGCGGCGTTGCTGTCTGGCGACATTGTGTTTTGGCGGGCGGCGGTGCGTTGGCCGCATGTAGTGGGTCAAAGGCTGACATCACCCTAAAAACGGCCGTTCATGTAGGCTCCCTAATCGGCGCGGCTCGACGGCAACGGGCGCGAAATTTGCGCCAATGCGTTATCCAGACAACACTGCATCTTCCTCTTTTCGTGACGGAGGGACACCGGACACGCTGAAACGCCCATGCTTCAAAGCAATAGAGTGCGGCACGCCTGCGAGTATACGGCAAGAGAGCGAGAGAGAATAAACATTTATTATTAACAAATACACACTGAGCATTCTTTGGGTGGGGCCCTCTGTCCAGGGCTCCATTGCCTTGCGCGACCCTGTGAACCCGCTGGACCAGCTGCTGCTGTTTCTGCCGGCGTAAGCTGAGCAGTGCAGACTCCCAAAAGGAAGGGGTGGGATTGGGAATGTGAGGCACGGCCTGTTGGGCAGAGCATTCCTACGTGTAGTGGTACACCGTCGGTACGGATCCACAGAAGGGGCCGTAGGAAGGGTAGAGAGTCGGATGAAAATGATTTAGCGTATAAAGGAGAGGAAATGAATTAGTTTGTAGTTGCCGCCAAGCGACAGCATCTGCTCTGTTAAGTGAAGGATGAGGATAGGATACGTATAACGGCTCTGTCGATAGTACTGCAGCGTAGCGTTGTAGTTTAGTGGTTCTGTCGATGCGTCGTCTAGATTGGACAGCTCTTCCAATGGAGCCCGGCCGGTCAGCTCTCGGGCAACCGCATGAACGCGTTCATTACCATGGAGAGAGGCGTGTCGAGGAGTCCAGACGATACGTACAGGACGTAATGCGGACGGTGAGACAGAAGAGAGGATATTGTGTGTATGTGCAGCCACAAGTCCTTGAGCGAAAGCACGGCAAGCAGCTTGTGAATCTGTTACAATAGTGACAGGGGAGTCATGTGACAGTGTCGTAGCGTGAACAATTGCCAGAGCGAGAGCTCCCTCCTCTGCCAGACCACTCTCTGTAGTGGGAAGTGTGGCAGACGCCACAAGGGCGTCTGTGTCATCTGTCACGGATAAACACATGGCTGACTTCTCTGGGTAGCGTGCTGCATCAGTGTAAAGTACTTGTAAGTCTGAGGTACCATCACCATAGACGCGTGTCATAGCCTGAACTCGGGCACGTCGACGACCGGCGTTGCGGGAGGGATTCATATTGCATGGAATCGGAGGCACTTTGATGAGTGCGCGGACAGTAGAAACAAGTTTATGTCGCGGTACTTGTGCTGGTTTTTGAAGAATCGGGTAGCCAGACAGGATGGCGCAGCCCTGACGAGTCTGCCTGAGCCGTTGGAGCTGACTGTTGTGCTGGGCTTCGATGAGCTTGGTTATGGTGTTGTGGACTCCTAATTGAAGGAGGCGTTGTGTAGATGCGTGTGGAGGCAAGCTGAGAGCCGCCTTCACAGCTGTCCGTAGGAGGATGTCCATCTTTTTTATTTGAGCTAGCGTGAGATTGTGAAAAGGAAGCTGATAGGTGAGCTGACTAACTATGAGTGCTTGTACTAAGCAGAGGACATCCTTCTCGCAGAGGCCTCTCCGGCGATTGGTGATGCGTTGGATAATGTGTGTAATTTGAGTTATCTGCTGAGCCAGAAGGTGTGTAGTGTGTGAGGCCTTGCCGTCGGACTCAAGGTAGGGGCCTAAAATGCGAATTCGTGGTACCAGAGGGATAGGATGGCCATCAAGAAACTGCGAAATGTCAGGAGAATTAGCGGTTTTGCGGCGCCGCTTGTATACCAACAACAACTCCAACTTATCCACTGAGCATGTAAGGCTGCCGGCAGCAGCATAGTTTTGTACCTCAGACACAGCTTCCTGTAGGGCGTCCTGAATGGTTCCGTCTGATCCTTTGGTCGCCCAAATTGTAATGTAATCTGCATAGATGGCATGCTGGATGTTGGGAGCCTGTTGTAATAGGGAAGGGAGTTTAGCCATAGCCCCGTTGAACAAAGTGGGCGAGAGAACCAAGCCCTGTGGTGTTCCTCTGCCTGCGAGACGAATGACGTCTGAACGGAGGTCTCCAATCCCAGTAGTGGCCGTGCGGTAAGAAAGAAAGGACCTGACGCAATTGTAGATACGTGAGCCACACTGAGATGAAGCGAGATTATCAAGAATAAGGTCGTGGGAGACGTTTTCAAAAGCACCCTTCAGATACAGGGCCAGAATTGCTCGGACCTGGTTTGAAGTGGGGCTATCCAACACGTCGTCCTTAAGCTGTAATAATACGTGCTGTGTAGAGATACCAGGACGGTAGCCGAATAGTGTATCAGGAAAAAAAGTGATTGTCTTCGAGAAATTGTTGTAGTCGAGAGAGGACAACGCGTTCAAAGAGTTTAGCTACACATGAAGTTAAGGATATAGGGCAAAGATCCTGGAGGGATAGCAGCTTGCCAGGCTTTGGAATAAGTATGGTTTCTGCGTGTCGCCACTCCTGTGGTAGCGTGCCTTTGTTCCAATTTTCGTTGTAAAAAGCGGTTAAATATTCGATTGACTGGCCATCTAAATTACGCAGAAGTGTGTACGTAATCCCGTCTGTATCGGGTGCTGTGTTGCGCCTAATGCTTTGCAAAGCTGCCCTAACCTCTCCTTTTGTAATGTACTCATCTAGAGGCGTATCGTGTACGTGTGGATAATCACGGTAGGCGGGACGGGGGCCCGTGGATACATAGTGTTGCTTTAAGGTGTGCAGCAGAGTGTTATCGTCAAGCCCTGATTTGTGGAGAATGGTGCGGATTGCGTTAGCAGTGTAGGACTTTGTCTGCGTGGGATTTAAAAGAGCACGGAGTATACGCCACGTTCGAGGTGTACTTAGTGAGCCGTTGAATCAATCAGAGAAGGTATGCCAATTGTTGCTAGTGAGGATGTTCGCATAGTCATGTGCCTCAGTAGCTAGTTTGGCGATTCGGAGACGAAGTTTTTGGTTATGTTTCTGTCGCCGCGACCGCCGTGTCAAGCCTTTGTGGGCATCCCAGAGATGCAGCAGATGCCGGTCCACATCCGGCGTTTCTGTCGTTGCAGCGATGAGTTTGGTAGCTCTTTGAAAATCGGAGTGAAGTTGTAATATCCAAGCCTCTATGGAAGGAGAGTCCTGATGGGTAGTTGTACGATTACGCCTAAATGCATCCCAATTCGTTAGTTTTATGATGCGCTCTGGGGCACGCGTGGCTGCTACTTGGAGCTCTGTAGTTAGTGTATGGTGATCACTGCCTAGATTCACCATGGGGTTCCACCAGGAATGGTGACTAACGCCCTTGACTATCGTGAGGTCGGGGCATATGTCCCTGCTCACACTATTACCTAGGCGAGTGGGTTGATCAGGCTCTGTCAGGAGGGTCATGCGATGAATCACGAGAACCTGTGCGAGTCGTCGGCCTTTAGGCGTTTCTGTTGCGTAGCCCCAAACCGGATGGGGGCATTGAAATCTCCTACAATAACTATGTGTTTACCCAACTTACATATTTGTGCAATTAGATGACCGAAGTCATCGTTTCTGGCGTTAGGTGCACTGTAAACGTTAAGCACGTACAGGCTGCTACTGGAACGAGAGCACGAGACTAATTCGAGAAGTACGTGTGAGATGGAGGTGCTTTGAAGGGTGTGTGCTATGACAGTGACATGCTTAGAAACTAATGTAGCTGTGTGATTTGGTGCATTGTTCGTTACGTCCGTGTATGTGCTGTAACCCGGAAGCGTAGGGGTACATTGTACTTCTTGTAACGCTATGACATCGGGAGTATTCTGCTGCGTCGCAATGAATCGCATTAGAGCTCCGCGTTTCCTACAATACCCCCTGCAATTCCACTGCCACACACGTAGGAGTTGAGGGGTGTCACGCGTTGACCTACGGTTTCTCGCCATGATCATGCAATAGCGGGGCCTCGGTAGTACACGGATGCATTTCGGACTGTGCTAAATCTTGGTGGAGGGTGGTGGGAAGCGGGACTGCAGCAGGTGCAGCTGTTGGTACGGTTTTTCGGGACGGTGATAGGTAACGAGAGGGGCGTATGTAAGGATGCGTTCGCTGTGTTTCGCATGTCGGAGACGTGGTGCGTTTAGGTGCAGATTGTGATATAATAAATTGACCAAGTGCAGCCGATATCTGCTGTTTAACATCCGTTAGAATCTGCTGAACAGCAGGTGTCAGGGCCTGCTGGATCAATTGTTGAAGTGGAGCTGTTAGTTCAGCCATAATGCTATCCTTCATTTTCTGCATTTCTACCTGCATCATTGTTGCGAATTCGTTCCTTAAAGAAGTAGCCATTTCGTTCAACGCCTCTCGTGTGCAATAGTCGGATCGTGCCGTAGTTGACGACGTGTCAGGGTGAAGCTGAGTGTCTACTGACATGGGTTGTGGTAGTCTTGGTGGCGTTGGTTGTGGTGTTCTTTCCTGCATTGATGTTTGTGTGAGGGAGTGGGACTGGTGTGGAGAAGGAGGGAGAGGAGGGAACTGCCCTGCCCAGCTTACCGTTTGTGCTTTCTTGTGGGAACCGCTTAGCTGGCCATGATGATGCGTTGTCCCGTCCGTGGGCCAGCCTTGAGATTCCGGCTGGCCAGCGAAACCGCTCCGCGATGACGAGTTTCCTCGCTTGGGCCCCGACTTATCCCTGGAATGGCTCCTTCGCCTGCCTGCACTCCCGGACGCACTGCTCTGCCGTCCGGGGCTGGGAGATGGTGACTGGGCCTTCTTGGTGGGAGTAGCTGACCGGGGTGGTTTGCGTCGGTTGACTGGTGGCAAAAACCGCTTTTGGCATGGTTTGGCAGCCGTCGGGTGGTCGCCACCACAAAGCATGCAAGAAGGGCGGCACTCGTGGTTGTTGGGTGATAGTGAATCCCCGCACGCTCGACATTTTGGCGTGTCAGGAGGCTGTGGGCACACATCCTCACGGTGTCCAGTTTTGTTGCGCTTTCTACAGTGGGGAATAGTCCGTTTGTAGAGGTAGCAGCGGAGAGCCTGTCCGTACGCGTTCACGAAGAAAGGGACTCACTTGCTGCAAAATGTGAGCACCATTGCTCCGGAGTTGCCGAGGCGTCTGCACGTAAGGACCTCGTAGCCCGGTACTTCAACTTCTGTCAGGAAGTCGTCTGGTGTGATTTCATGGCCTATTTTGTTGACCACCCCATTGCACGATTTATCAGGCGCCATACCATAAGAGGTGACGTCGTAGGTTGCTGCGTTCACTGTAATTTTGGTGATTTGTCCAAGTGCCATGGCAATATGTTCAGATGAGGTGCTTATTGTTAGCACATTTTGATTTTCGTCAACTCGAACCTTGATATCAGGCTTCTCACTGCGTATATTTGCTGCATGAACTACGGCGAGAAGTAATGTCTTGGGGCTAACCTTGCTCAGATTTAATCCACCATGGGGACGGATTGCTAGCTTGTAGTCCTCGGCAGGGAGTGGTGGGAGTCTTGGTAGACGCGTCTTAGGCCGGCTCTAGCGTAGAGTGGGCTCAGACGGCGTGCTGGGCAGCTGTTGAGTCGGTACGGTATGGGGTTGCAGCTGTCGGCGTTTGTTCGCTCTCTTAGCAAGAGTGATCCATGGATTTGCGTTGTGCTCATTGCTCACCTGCGTATCAGCGTCTTGACTGGTCTGCGTATCCATCATGTGGTCCGTGGAGCGAGAGGGCAATGAGTGCTTCTCGTCTGCTGCGACGCTCCCAGAGATGCTCGCCATCCGCTGTAGAGCGGGGCGGCTTTCTGTCCAAGCCGCGTCTCCGGCTTGTTAGGGTTAGCGAGGTGGACGCCTTCAAGAACTTTCGAAAGCGTTAAAACGTTTAAAAGCGCATTCACAGGTTGAAGTCAGGTATAGGCTTGACAGTGGTGATGCTAGGAACAAGTTACTATCGTTGCAACAGGTCGTCAGGAAGAAATTCTTCTTGAAAATGAACCTGAGCTGGAGCCGATGTGATTCGCGTCCGTCGCATGCTCTCGCTACTCGGCGACCTCTATATGGCAAGACAGGTGCCTGGCGTGGCAACGCTGGCGTGACGCGACGAAATGAACGCCGGCGAGCACGCGAACCGCGTCCCGTCGAAATGTATTGGAACCGTGACTGTGGCATGTATTCATGTTCTCACATGGCACGCATCTCATGATTATCATGTTTGCACTAGTCACATACCTTCTTCATCCATTGACGGCACGTCATACCAAAGTTGGCATGTGTGAAGCTAGCGAAACGGCCGCGACCGCTTCATGAGTGTGGCATGTATGTTGTTACATTACATGTATGTAGTGATTATCATGTTTGGATGTGCCATGTACTATGTCGTCCGTTCGCGTCGCGTAAAACCGAGTTTGGTATATGACAAGCTAGCGAAACGGCCGTGAGCGCATCATGAGCGTGGCTTGTAGTCATGTTGTTACATGACACGCATGCCACAATTTTTATGTTGGGGTCTGTCGCTTGTGTTCGCCATGCAATCATGTCATACCATACCACTTCTGCAACATGCCATGTGAACGACACCACCACAAGAGCTGCAAGATCAATAAATGTAAATCATGACTTTCATGGCATACATGTCACGATTTAGTAAGACATGTCACGATGTCTTACTGAGTTTGGTATCGATACCACTACCAAAACGGCCAGGAGAGCTAAAAGCCTTAGGCGGCTGGACAGATAGATAGATAGATAGATAGATAGATAGATAGATAGATAGATAGATAGATAGATAGATAGATAGATAGATAGATAGATAGACAGACAGACAGACAGATAGATAGATAGATAGATAGATAGATAGATAGATAGATAGATAGATAGATAGATAGATAGATAGATAGATAGATAGATAGATAGATAGATAGATAGATTGATAGATAGATAGATAGATAGATAGATAGATAGATAGATAGATAGATAGATAGATAGATAGATAGATAGATAGATAGATACGCTGAAAGGCGTTGACGTTCGCTAAGGAATGCTTCGCATTTAAAAACAATTAAACAAAACAAGCAAACCAAAAACAAGAAACGTCAACGTTGCGCTTCTCGTTCAGGTGAACGTGCGATTATGTTTTCGTTTTGAGGAGTGTGTATTAGAAGATGCGAATGCCACGCCAATGTATAAAGCTAAGAATGGCATGTGAACACGTGAGCCCCACTGGATATATAGCCGGTATCTTTTTTTTATCTGCCACTGCAAAACATTTTAGTAGAGTGATGACAAAGGCGTTCTTCAATGGTTGCTTTGCACTACTAAGGGAAACTCGAGATTTCATGCTAGATGCTTGTGTACTTGATGTCATACGTTAGGAAGGAAACAAGCAATGCCAGGGACGGGATGATATATCCAGGCAGGGCGCTCAACCAACATGCGTTTTTTTGAACTGCTTGTTGCCGTCCTAATCACGCACCAGCGAGCGCTAACTTCCGTTGCGTGCTCTGCATCTGTAAACCGGAAAGCTGGGCAACCAACCTGGAACGCGCATAGGTACATAAGCCGGCTATGTGCGCCAGTGAGGATTGCGTGAAATAACACAACGTGTCTGCTGAGCTTTCGAGAATGTTCGCATCTGCATTTTGTGCGCCGCGCCGCAGTGCTCTATTGGCTAAGGTACTCGGCTGCTGACCCACAGGTCACGTGATCGAATTCCGGCTGCAGCGGCTGCATTTTCAATGCAGGCGAAAATGCATTAGGCTCGTGTGCTCAACCCCAGGTATTCGAAGTTTTCGGAGCCCTCCACTACGGCGTCTCTCATACTAATATGGTGGTTTTGGGACGTCGAACCTCGCATATCAACCATCATCGGCATTTTTTACGCTTCTGACTTGGCTTGACGATCACGGCTGCGTCAATTCGCTTCACCATGCCCATCCGTGTGAATCGGCAAGAATGCCGTGGTACGACGCAGAAAAAAAAATGGGCGCAAACATGCGATTGTGCAATATGCAGTACTGCCTCATAACCCAGATCTTTATGTTCTTACAATGTAGACTGACATCAAACTTCAACCTACGGCTAATAAAAACCCATGTTGTTTATTTAGCCATAAACAGAATCAATACCTCAATTTGTCCACGAAAGCTGTCTTCAATGACATTGAACGCACCATCTCCTAGTGTCAAGTAGTCTGAAGGTCTAAAAAAACGTGTAGCTGTACTTGATTCGCCCAGAATTTTAGAGCAAGGTGTGCCTAACGTGGCCAGTACTTTACCTACTTCGCATACTCTGGTCATGTCAGTTATTTTGACAAAGTTAATTAATAGTTTCGCTTTATCTGTCTCATCAGTTAGGTTCAGATACCTTCACTGATTGAGTTGTCTTTCAATATCGAACGCACGTAACTACATGCGCATATGTCTGGCTTTTTTTCCCCAATAATCTGAATCTCATTCTACTAATCAACACACATGCACAAGTTAACAGCCGACACCTAAATTTTTTAACCTTACAAAACATCGACGGCAGCCAAACTTGGCCCAAGAAGCAAAGCAGCGTGGATGCTTTTGGATTCGTCGACAAAACACGAAGCTGCCTGACCGATTACATCGCAGATGACATTACATTGCTCATGTTTATTGTGCTTCATTCAAAGTGATAAAAAGCAGGAGTGCTGTAAGAAACTTTACAAACATCGGCGTTCCGGTTGCCTGGAACATTTGTATCCTTACTGCAGTGGTAAATCTGCAGCGGGTCGGTTTTTTGGCAGCCCTGCTACAAGACAAAAATTACAGTGATGATTTACCTTGTCCACTCGGGTGACGCTTTAGGAAATGGTTGCCGTCGCAACTGTCAGAGGACGTCAACAGCGCCTGTCGCCTTACGCGTACCCTTCGCTCTCTTCATATATATTCGTAACGATGAGGTGATTGATTGATCAACCACGCATCTGCATTGTGGTGTATTCCTGGAGGGACATGGAATTCTTGTTATGTGTGTAAGCGTCTATAAAAGCAGCGAGATTTTCTTTCTGCTCGCCAGATCAGATTTACCGTGCAAAGGCTAACGTAGCAACCATCAACATTTGTAGGAACCACCAAGAGTTATCGGAAGTAATAGTTTATTTATTTATTTATTTATTTATTTATTTTATTTTATTTTATTTACAGATACTGCTGTTTAATGTTTGAGACATTGCAGGAGTGGTTACAATAAACAAAAAAGAGCAGAAATAAAAAAACATAAAATTACGTTATTAGTCACCTGTTCAACAAACAATAAATTATAAAACAAAAAGAACAACAGCCTAGTTAAAAACATCAAATTACATAATTGGACGCTTGTTTAACAAACAGCGCATGCGGTAGTTGTTTCAATGTAGTGTCCAGATTATTGCAAGTGTCAACTGTACACGAAAAAAAAGAGCATTTATAACAATCAATAAAACATCTGAATGGCAAAATGTTCAAAGAATTGAATCGGCGAGTCACATGGATTGGATGATTGGTGAACGAAATGGGTGTGGCTGTGCAGACGGAACTGTGCACGATGTTATGTAGCATGGTAGGCCGATCAAACATACGTCTGTGTTCTAAATGGTTTAGCAATAAAGCATGCCAGTGCTCTGAAGGGGGGAAATCACGGTGATAACAGTTAAAATAAATCCAATCGCTTTTCGCTGGGTGGCCTCAAGTTTATTTATGTCGATTGCAAGATGTGGAGACTACGAACAGGCGCATATTTAAGAAGAGGCCTGACCATTGATTTGAAGGCTACAAGCTTGCATTCTTTTGTGGTGCCCTTTAACCTTCTTCTTGGGTAACCTGATTTCTTAAGCGATTTGCAGTAATAAGGTCGATGTGTTTGTGTCACTTCAAGTTTGAAGAGAATACAACACCAAGATACTTAAATTCCTGAACTTTTTCTACAGTGTGATTGGAGTCGCCATATCCAAATTGCAATGGTTTCTTTTTAATTGTAAATATATTGTCACGGTTTTCTGAAAATTAAGCTCCATTGGCCAAGTTATGCTCCATTCGCAAAAGGAATAAAACACATCATTCAACAAAGTTTGGTTAGTGACGCTACGTACATTGGAATACAATACACAGTCATCGGCGTATAGGCAGAGCCTAACTGGAGTGTTAATGACAATCTGAGTGACATCGTTAATGTAAATTATGAATAAAAGGAGTCCCAAGACAGAGCCTTGTGGAACACCTGAGGAAATATGAGCTTGTGACGACTGTTCGTGGTTGTAGCGAACAAACGGACTCCCCAGGTGCAAATAATCCGTAATCCAAACAAGTATTTTGTCAGCATATGGGCCTGTAAGAAAGTTACGAAGTTTGAGCAGAAGTGTTTTACTACATACGTTGTCAAAACTTTTGCGGTAATCAATAAAAATGGCATCTACTTGTTCGTGGTTATTAGGTGATAAAGCGATGTCTTGTGTAAATTCGATCAATTGTGTGACAGTGGAAAAATCACTGCAGAAACCATGCTGATGCTGTGAAAGGATATTATTGTCAGTTAGGTATTGAATAATGTGCTTGTGAAAGACGTGCTCGAGTAGCTTGCAGCACGTGGATAATAATGATATTGGTCTGTAGTTAGAAATGATTTCCTTTTTACTTATTTCAAAATAAGAACAACCTTAGCAATCTTCCATTCGCGGGACCCGTTCGGAGTAAAGCGGTTTCTGGAATTTAATTATGAGGTATCGTGCACACCATTCAGAATACTTTTTCAGAAAAGCGTTACAGATACCTTCCGGACCGCCACTTTTAGCAATATCTATGTTGAGTAAGAGATTACAAGCTCCAGAGCAACTTAACTCAATATCCGGAATAGATACCGATACACAGGGTGTGACAAAAGAAGGAACATTGCGATTATCAGTGGTAAAAACATACTTAAAATAACCATTTAAGGGCTCCGAGATCGTCTGAGCATCTGAACATATTTCGTTTTCAATAATGAATTTAGCAAGTTTTCCTTGAGGGTGGAATATTTGTCGTCCAAATTTGGTGGGATTTTCCCTATTGAATGTTGACAGCATGTTATTGTAATAGAAATCTCTAGCCTTATACATTTAATTTTTGAGTGTTGCCTTTAACGTACACATTGTGAATTGGTGGTTTGGATTGAAGTGAAATCGGCGACCTAGTCGCTTTATGCGGTGAATAAACTTCATTAATTCTCGGTTACACCATGGGTGTTTAGGATTGTACTTCACGCATTTGTTTGGCATGAATTTAGATATGCAGTCGGACAAAATGGTACCAAAGTGTTCCACCAACGCATTTACACAACAACTGTTGCTGGAAAGAAGAAAATTTGCATAAGAATCTGCTATCAGGGAAAGTACGCCTTCATCGTTGGCACGTGAGAAATCAGTAACGACTTTGTATTCTGGTTTCTTGAGTTCGTAGTGAATGGAAAATTGAACAAAGACTGCATTGTGATCCGAGATACCTTCGAAAAACTCACACTCTGGGTCATAATTCAATAGCTCAGCTGTAACGAAAACAAGGTCCATGATTGAACCACCTCTGGTGGGACTTCAAACAACTTAAGTAAAATGATGGGATACAGCGAAGTCAATCAAATAATTGACTTACCGTACTTTTAACTTTCAGTGTGTAGGCGTATTCAGCGTAGCTGCAGTCAATCGTGGAGCAGCTTACTTGTCGCAGCAGATTGTTTATCAGAATTTGGTAGCTTCTTTAAAGTGGCATCAAATACGGCATTCCGTGGTAGATGGTGGACGTGGTTGTAGCTGTTGGTACCATGCTTCGTTGACAAACTGCGGCCAACGAAACCAGCCTGCTCAGCCTAAAGAACCTCTGCTAGCAAAGTACAATAGGGGAGCCCTTGCTAACTTGCACGGCGTGCACGTTCTGGCCTCAAAACACCACTTGACTCTCCTTGGGCGTGGCACACATCATAAGGCAGTCTCTGTTAAATTGAATAACAAACAACTTGAAAGAGTGTTACAGAAGCAAAAAACCAGTATTTGTTTTTTCTGGCTTCGGGCCTCAACGTGAACACAAAGTTGGGGTTCTTTTTTCTTTTTCCATCCCTCTTGGCGCCACCGACTTCTTTTTCGTAATTGCTGAACCACTCTTTGTGTCTACGAAGACCACAAACAGTCGCAGTGGAGAGCAACTTATGCGTTTTCTGTGCGCCGTATGTTAGAAGAACATGCACTAAGATTAAAAACAAAGGGTGCTAGTAAGAACGTCTAGGAATCTGCATTGGGTCCACGCATGACTACCTATATTGTTTAAACAGTAGGGGCAAATCGCACTATCGAGGGAATAAAAAAATACCTCAGCGAAAAAAAATTAATTTCTTTGTGTTCTACGAAGTAAGTCGAACCAGCGCCTCCGTTCTTTATTTCAGTTCTAGTGAAACGCGCGCTTTTCTGCAAGAGCCGTTGGTCCGCCTTAGTTCAAGCGGTGGTCGTGATGAGGCGTGACATGAAGGATAGCGCTCCTTGTGTCCCACAGGCGTCTGAGTGTTTTACTCTGACGATGCGATAGATAAGTTTCCCACTGCAATATCATACGTCTGTCAGATTTGTTCCTTCGGGCTCCTACATTCGTGACTCAAATCAGTGACTCCACTGCATCACAATGCTCTCAAAGTCAGCGCATGAAGTGCGTTGCAGCCACGGTCCCCCATTGAATACCCGCATAGAGCCACGAACGGTGATAGCTATCTCAAAACGCTGTTTTTAGCTTTATACATTGGCGTGGCATTCGCATCTTCTAATACACACTCATCAAAACGAAAACATGATCGCACGTTCGCCTGAACGAGAAGCGGAACGTTGACGTTTCTTGTTCTTGGTTTGCTTGTTTTGTTTAATTGTTTTTAAATTCGAAGCATTTCTTAGAGAACGTCGACGCCTTTCAGCGTATCTATCTATCTATCTATCTATCTATCTATCTATCTATCTATCTATCTATCTATCTATCTATCTATCTATCTATCTAGCCGCTTACGTTTGGGTGCCTCCGTGGTCACCTCCTAGCATAGTTCGTGGTCTACTACGGGAGAGCAGTGCACCGTCACATATCACCAAGAGGTAAAAAGCAAAGGAGCGTTTCGCGTTGAGTTTGGAATAAAGTGTTTAACAATTTAGAGTACTCTGTTTTCTACTAAGGGAGAGCAGAAAGCCGTCCCTAAAGGTCTAAAAACCTGCTCCAAGGTGCACAATATGTGCTGAAGCAAGCTCAAATTTTCCAGACAATGAATTTTTATTCCAATAAAGCCGAGCGAGTATATGCGCGGCTGGCACGAATTATCTTTGAAACAAACATTCTTTCTCTGGGTATCCTGCAAATTTTCTTCTTAAATAGGAGTTAGAGTTACAGGTACAATTTAAACCTTACAGCAGAATTAAAGGAAAACCAGACCAGCTTTAGGTGTTTTAGACGAAGATTGCTAAATAATAATTACAGACAACTGCTGCATCCGACATTGTGAGACGTTAGTTCAAAGATGCAACATAATCTGGTCGCATAGAAAGGCGAATAAAATTCGCAGGGAACCTCCGTCGAATGATTCCCTACGATGTCCAGTAGCATTTTAAATGCGAAGCATTTCTTAGCGAACTTAGGCAACTTGGAGCGTATTTGTCTATCTATGTAGCCGCTTACGTTTGGATGCTCTCGTGGTCACCCCTTTAACTTGGCGTGAGCCAAAATTAGCATGGGAGGGTTAGATGTTCTGACGAATATGACGCGCAGGTAAGTACATTATTATAGTCATCATCCCGTCACGTACGTCGTCAAAGACTTCCCGCCAGATAGTGGCCTATACTCGTAGGTGGGTATGTGCCACCAGTATGAGGGTATGTGCCACAGGCGATTGACACTTCGTATCCACCCAGGAATCACGAGAACACACATAGGCATACCTTGCATCCTTATTTACTTTCCCCTTTTTACTTACTTGCATTATTTTTTTACTTACCTACTTACTTCAGTGTTTTACTTGCTTACTTATTTACCTCTCTGGCTTACAAACCTATTTATTTACTTTACCCTCATACTTCTTTGCATTACTCACAAACTTTATTTTCTTACTAGCTTTAATTACTTACAAAATAACGTTATCTATAAATACATAAATAAATATAAATAAATATAAATAAATAATAAATAAATAAATAGTAGCCAGTCATGTGAGGAAAACAAACACGTTATGCTCCTCAACTTTTGACATTG
>NW_023609426.1:0-19241 GCF_013339725.1 Rhipicephalus microplus | reverse complement strand
ACAGCTTGCGTAACGAGCACGCGGTTTCACCTTTCAAGCCATTACAAAGAGCTCAGTAATAATACTTCGTAGTTATCACGCAGCATCAACTAGAGCGAGAGTGAGATAGAAACGAGAAAAAGAAAGGCAAGGAGGTTAAGCAGATGCTAGGATATGGTATGCTGCCCTGTACTGGAGTTGGCAAAGAGGGGGCTTGAAAAAAAGATAGAGATAACAAAATGAATAGGAACAAAAAAAACGCAGACTTGCACGCACACGAAAAATCAATTCACTCAGAATAGCTCACACCAGCCAGTAGTTCGCAAAAGCACTGTAGCGCTTGCACGGCCTTGTGTGATGATGAGTCTAGTCGATGGCGCAATATACTTTCCTTTGACCACGGCTGGTAATCTAACTTGTTGAGTGTACTAGAGAAATATTGTCTCTGTATTTTATGTTCCTGACAGTCGCACAGGACGTGTCGAATTGTTTCTTCATCTCCGCAGTGTACGTAGGAGGCAGTGTCGGCCATCCCTATGCGGTACACGCACGCACGGGTAAACGGGACGCCCAACCATAGTATACGCAAAATAGTATATTAGAGTGGCGCAATTGGCTAGCGCGATCAGCTGTTAACCAAAAATTTGAGGTTCGAGCCCACCCGGTGGTGGTGCGGCGCTTTTTTTTTTCTTTGGGCTGATAGCTTTGAAGATATGTTGTGATGGAGGTGAGTGTGGAGCAGGACTGTCTCCGTGGCGCAATTGGCTAGCGTGATCGGCTGTTAACCGAAAGGTTGGAGTTTCGAGCCCACCCGGTGGTGGTGCGGCACTTTTTTTCCTTTGGAGGCTGATAGCTTGAATAATATGTTCTGAATGGTGGTGAGAGTGGAGCGAAACTGTCTCCGAGGCGCAGATTGGCTAGCGCGTCGGCTGTTAACTCGAAAGGGTAGAGTTTCGAGCCTCTCGGGAGTGTGGTGTTGCTTTTTATTTGCGCTTGATAGCTTTGAAGATATGTTTCTGATGTTGGTGAAAGTGGGGCACGACTGTCTCCGTGGCGCGATAGGATAGCGCGATCGGCTGATAACCGAAAGGTTGGAGGTTCGAGCCCACCCGGTGGTGGTGCGGCGCTTTTTTCTTTGGGCGGATAGCTCTGAAGAAATGTTCTGACGGTGGTGAGAGTGGAGCACGACTGTCTCCGTGGCGCAAATGGCTAGCGCGATCGGCTGTTAACCGAAAGGTTGGAGGTTCGAGCCCACCCGGTGGTGGTGCGGCGCTTTTTTTGTTTGGCTTGATAGCTTTGAAGATATGTTCTGATGGTGGTGAGAGTGGAGCAGGACTGTCTCCGTGGTGCAATTGGCTAGCGTGATCGGCTGTTAACCGAAAGGTTGGAGTTTCGAGCCCACCCCGTGGTGGTGCGGCGCTTTTTTTTCTATGGGATGATAGCTTTGAAGATATGTTCTGATGGTGGTGAGAGTGGAGCAGGACTGTCTCCGTGGTGCAATTAGCTAGCGCGATCGGCTGTTAACCGAAAGGGTGGAGTTTGGAGCCCTCCCGGGAATGGTGTGTTTTTTTTTTTGTTTGGGCTGATAGCTTTGAAGATATGTTCTGATGGTGGTGAGAGTGGAGCCGGACTGTCTCGAGGTGCAATTGGCTAGGGCGATTGGCTGTTAATCGAAAGGTTGGAGGTTCGAGCCCACCCGGTGGTGATGCGGCGCTTTTTTTCTATGGGATGATAGCTTTGAAGATATGTACTGATGGTGGTGAGAGTGGAGCAGGACTGTCTCCGTGGTGCAATTGGCTAGCGCGATCGGCTGTTAACCGAAAGGTTGGAGTTTCGAGCCAGCCCCGTGGTGGTGCGGCGCTTTTTTTTCTTTGGGGTGATAGCTTTGAAGATATGTTCTGATGGTGTTGAGAGTGGAGCAGGACTGTCTCCGTGGCGCAATTGGCTAGCGCGATCGGCTGTTAATCGAAAGGTTGGAGTTTCGAGCCCTCCCGGGAGTGGTGTGTTGCTTTTTCTTTGCGCTGATAGCTTTGAAGATATGTTGTGATAGTGGTGAGAGTGGAGCAGGACTGTCTCCGTGGCGTAATTCGATAGCGCGATCGGCTGTTAACCGAAAAGTTGGAGGTTCGAGCCCTCCCGGGACTGGTTTGTCGCTTTTTTCTTTGCGCTGATAGCATTGAAGATATGTTATGAAGGTGGTGAGAGTGGAGCACGACTGTCTCCGTGGCGCAATTGGCTAGCGCGATCGGCTGTTAACCGAAAAGTTGGAGGTTCGAGCCCACCCGGTGGTGGTGCGGCGCTTTTTTTTCTTTGGGCTGATAGCTTTGAAGATATGTTCTGATGGTGGTGAGAGGGGAGCAGGACTGTCTCGGTGGCGCGATTGGCTAGCGCGATCGGCTGTTAACCAAAAAGTTGGAAGTTCGAGCCCTGCCGGGAGTGGTGTTTTGCTTTTTTCTTTGCGCTGATAGCTTTGAAGATATGTTCTGATGGTGGTGAGAGTGGAGCACTACTGTCTCCGTGGCGCATTTGGCTAGCGCGATCGGCTGTTAACCGAAAGGTTGGAGGTTCGAGCCCTCCCGGGAGTGGTGTGTTGCTTTTTTCTTTGCGCTGATAGCTTTGAGGATACGTTCTGATGGTGGTGAGTGTGGATCACGACTGTCTCCGTGGCGCATTTGGCTAGCGCGATCGGCTGTTAACCGAAACGTTGGATGTTCGAGCCCTCCCGGGAGTGGTGTGTTGCTTTTTTCTTTGCGCTGATAGCTTTGAAGATATGTTCTGATGGTGGTGAAAGTGGAGCACTACTGTCTCCGTGGCGCAATTGGCTAGCGCCATCAGCTTTTAACCGAAAAGTTGGAGGTTCGAGCCCTCCCGGGAGTGGTGTGTTGCTCTTTTCTTTGCGCTGATAGCATTGAAGATATGTACTGATGGTGGTGAGAGTGAAGCAGGACTGTCTCCGTGGCGCAATTGGCTAGCGCGATCGGCTGTTAACCGAAAGGTTGGAAGTTCAAGCCCACCCGGTGGTGGTGCTGTGCGTTTTTTTCTTGGGGCTGATAGCTTTGAAGATATGTTCTGATGGTGGTGAGAGTGAAGCAAGAGTGTCTCCGTGGCGCAATTTGCTAGCGCGATCGGCTTTTAACCGAAAAGTTGAGGTTCGAGCCCTCCCGGGTGCGGTGTGTTGCTCTTTTCTTTGCGCTGATAGCTTTGAAGATATGTTCTGATGGTGGTGAGAATGGAGCACGACTGTCTCCGTGGCCCAATGGCTAGCGCGATCGGCTGTTAACCGAAAGGTTGGTGGTTCGAGCCCACCCGATGGTGTGCGGCGCTTTTTTTTCTTTGGGCTGATAGCTTTGAAGATATGTTCTGATGGTGGTGAGAGTAGAGCAGGACTGTCTCCGTGGCGCAATTGGCTAGCGCGATCGGATGTTAACCGAAAGGTTGGAAGTTCAAGCCCACCCGTTGGTGGTGCGGCGCTTTTTTTTCTTTAGGCTGACAGATTTGAAGATGTGTTCTGATGGTGGTGACAGTGGAGCAGGACTGTCTCCGTGGCGCAATTGGCTAGCGCGATCGGCTGTTAACCGAAAGGTTCGAGTTTCGAGCCCACCCGATGGTGGTGCGGCGCGTTTTTTTGGGGGGCTGATACCTTTGAAGATATGTTCTGATGGTGGTGAGAGTGGAGCAGGACAGTCTCCGTGGCGCAATTGGCTAGCGCGATCGGCTGTTAACCGATAGGTTGGAGTTTCGAGCCCTCCCGGATGGTGGTTTCCTTTTTTCTTGGCGCTGACAGATTTGAAGATGTGTTCTGATGGTGGTGACAGTGGAGCAGGACTGTCTCCGTGGCGCAATTGGCTAGCGCGATCGGCTGTTAACCGAAAGGTTCGAGTTCGAGCCCACCCGATGGTGGTGCGGCGCGTTTTTTTGGGGGGTGATACCTTGAAGATATGTTCTGATGGTGGTGAGGTGGAGCAGGACAGTCTCCGTGGCGCAATTGGCTAGCGCGATCGGCTGTTAACCGAAAGGTTGGAGGTTCGAGCCCTCCCGGGAGTGGTGTGTTCCTTTTTTCTTGGCGCTGATAGCTTTGAAGATATGTTCTGAAGGTGGTGAGAGTGGAGCACGACTGTCCTCGTGCACAATTGGCTTAGCGCGATCGGCTGTTAACGAAAAAGTTGGAGGTTCGAGCCCTCCCGGGAGTCGGCTGTGTTGCTTTTTCTTTGCGCTGATAGCTTTGAAGATATGTTCTGATTTGGTGGTGGAGAGTGGAGCCGACTGTCTCCGTGGCGCAATTGGCTAGCTGCGGATCGGCTGTTAACCCGAAAGGTTGGAGGTTCGAGCCCACCCGGTGGTGGTGCAGCGCCTTTTTTTCATTTGTGTATGATAGCTTTGAAGATATTGTTACGGGAAGATTTATTCACGAGAGCTGGTCTTGCTAACGGCTTAATAGCGCGCATCAGGTCATTGCAGGCCAACGGGAGAAGCTCGAGAGGGTCCACACCCACTACAACCACGTTGTCATCTTCTTCATTTGGGTGCCCATTCAGCTGATGTCGGGGTGACAGTTTCATACCGTATCATCAACCGGCCCATTAAAGCACCGTCTCGGTTGCTGTTAAATGAGCGAGTCGGCGTTGTAGGGCTTGAGACGAGAAACGTGGACTACTTCCGTTCTGGGTGCAGCAGCTAATGAGTTTGTGGTAGCGGAAATCTCGTAGGTCACAGGTGTGACCTGACGAATGACTCGGTAGGGCCCGGCGTATCGCGATAGTAGTTTCTCGCAGAGGCCAACACGTCGAGATGGGAGCCACAAGAGAACAAGTGATCCCGCAGAGAAAACGGCATCTCTATGTCGACGTTTGTTGTCCAAAGGGCCCAAGTTTTGCATGCCTTCCAGTATTCCTGCGCATGAATTGGTGGCTTTCAATAGAAATGTGGCTTCAAAGGCACAGCAAGTAGTGCGCGATCGATGCCTACTTGAAGGGGTGGAGTGCCTAGATAAAGCTGTGTCCAAGCAAGGAGCAAAACGCATGGATTTCAGTGTTAAACATACGTTGTCCTACTTAAGGAATAATAACCTATGTCTTTTGCAGGGAGACAAGGAAGGTGGTTTTGTTGTAGTAGAAAGGGGGGCTTTTAATGAAAAAGCGTTACAAGCAGTGACAAAAAATTTTGTAGCGGTTAAAAAAAGCGAAATTCGCATAAAATCAAGATTCGTGGAATTTTGTAACAAGTTGGCGCTCGCGCCGCTTGCGAGAAGTATTCAGAGAAGTAAAGCCAATTGTTTAAATGTGTTTTTCACAGCTAAAACGCACAAGCCTGAAACGCCTTTTAGAACCATTATTAGTGAGTCTGGGTGTTGGCAACACAACGTAAGCCAATTTTTGCAGAAAAAGCTGGGGTGGCTAAGTGTCAACGACCCGTTCCGCACTAAGAATTCTGAAGATATAGTAAAATTTTGTAGTGGGAACAAAAAAGTGGGCTATGTTTTCTCGGTTGATGTCCAGGATTTATTTACTCTGTACCGCAGCAAGGGTTATTGTTATCTGTGCATGAATGCATTGAAGAAAACGGTGCTATCTCGTTTCAGAACGAGGTCGGGTTGAATGTGGCGAATTTTATGAGTTTGTTAGAATTCTATCTTAAGGTCACATTTATAGTTTTTAATGACCAGCATTTATTCAGCGTGATGGCATTTGCATCGGATCCTGTGTTGCTCCCGTACTTGTCAACATTTTTTTAGCCCATGTCGATAGGTCTCTACAAAATGTTTTTAAAGTTTTTAAGGTTTTAAGAGTTTTTAGATATGTAGATGATTTTATTGTGTTTTTAAATATTGGCTCTGACTACAGTGATACGGTGACTGATGTTTTAAATGCTTTTAAGCAACACGGACAAGGGCTCACTTTCACGCATGAGCTGCCCCAGGAAAATGTCTTACAAGCTCTTGACCTTAGTCTAGAGGTATGTTACCGGCATGTGTGTTGGGCTTACAGTCCCCGTGTACAGAAAGAGCTGTTACATTTTAAGTCGGCCCACTCGAAAGTGGTTAAAAGAGGAATAGTCTCAACCTGCATAGATTCAGCTCTCAGAAAGTCGTGCGCTCATAAAATGCAGGAGAGTTTTGAAAATCAGGTACGCCGTATTTTGGCTGCAGGTTACCCTATGACGCTCCTTACAGCCGTAGCTGAAGCCCTGCTTCAGAAAAGGAAAACAAGAAAGAAGGCGACATGTGAACGTGATACGTTCAGGCCTGTTGTGATACCTTATTTACATAAGGTCACACATCAACTCAAGAGAGTTGCTAACAGGCATGGGGTCTCCTTGGTATTCTCTGCGCCCAACAAACTCTTGAAGTTGTGCTCCCGCACCTGCGGTAGTAGCAAAACTGGGTGCAAAATAAAACACGGTGTCTGCTTTATTTCTTGCATCACCTGTGTGGTATATGGCATACCTCTGGTATGTGGCAGGATCTACATCGGGCAAACGGGACGTTGCATAAACGAGCGTCTTAGGGAACATGCGCAAAAAATAGTTAACAAGGTAGACAAAGGGGCACATCTTGTTGCTCACTTGCAATCCTGCATTGGATGTTCGCCACGGTTTCATGATACGATGATTCTGGGCAGGAGCAGGAATGAAGATGCAAGACTTGCTTTGGAGGCTTATCATATTAAGAAAAGCGGAGCTGACTGTATCAGTGATACTTCCGTTTCTTTGCATGCCATCGAATATGAATTTTTGCGTACACATCTTGGTTAAGATATCGTGTTCTACAAGTGTAATATGACAACACGCGTGTACATTCAGGTGTGTGGTGTGATGTGTTAAGGTTTAGGAATTTTCGTTTTTACGTATACGATACGAAGCTGTGCGTGCGCATGCAATGTATGTGGTTTCGGCATATATATGCGTTGCTGTGTGAAGAATAAAGTAGTTGTTAGTTTGGCGTCAATCTGTTTCTTTCCTCGCCTTCTTTTTTCCTTTTTTCCGTATTGTTTGCGCCAAAGAAGTTAACTTCTTTTTTTGTGCTATGTCGACGGTCGTAAAGGGACTTCTGTGCTGTCTGCGACGACGATAACCGAGCGCGCGCTACCGCGCGTGCCGTGAGGGCCCGGGTGATCGCATCCTGAGCGTACGAAGTGGAGGATGGGTGGTCTGGTGAAAGCAGTGTGTCGAAGGGCAGTAAGGGATGACGTCCGAAGAGTAGATAAAAAGGGGAGTAGCCCGCTGTTTCATGACGCGACGAGTTATAGGCGAAGGTTACGAACGGAAGAGCTATGTCCCAATCAGTGTGGTCGGTAGATACGTACATGGAAAGCATGTCCGTCAATGTGCGGTTTAGGCGCTCCGTAAGGCCGTTAGTCTGAGGGTGGTAAGATGTGGTGAAGTTGTGACGGGTGGCACAAGATCGGAGTAGGTCATCAACCACACGAGATAGAAAGTAGCGACCACGGTCTGTGAGCAGGTGAGTCGGAGCGCCATGCTGGAGAATAATGTCGTACAGCAGGAAGTCGGCAACGTCGGTTGCGCAGCTGGTTGGTAGCGCTCGAGTGATTGCATACCGAGTGGCATAGTCAGTGGCCACTGCAATCCATTTATTTCCAGTTGTAGAAGTAGGGAAGGGACCTAGCAAGTCCAACCCCACTCGATAAAATGGCTCGGCTGGAACTTCAATAGGTTGAAGAAGACCGGCAGGGGGAGTCGTAGGCTTCTTTCGGCGCTGGCAGAGGTCACAAGATGTGACGTAACGGCGAACAGAGCGGTACAGACCCTTCCAGAATACTCGTCGTCGAATGCGGTCATAAGTTCTGGAGACTCCTAGATGTCCAGAAGTTGGAGCGTCGTGGAATTGTCGCAGAACATCCTTTCGCAGGTGATGCGGTACGACGAGTAAAAGTTCCGCGCCGTCGGGGTGTAAGTTGCGGCGGTACAAAATGTTGTCTTGAAGCAGGTATCTGCTAAGAGATGGGTCAGGATAACGCGATTGAAGGCGGTCAATGATGGTGAGCAATGATGGATCTCGGCGCTGTTCGTCAGCCACGTTCAAAAAGTCAGTGATGGCTAAAACGCAGGCATCGGATTCCAAATCAGTGGAGCTAGGTGGATCAACTGGGTGCCGGGATAAGCAGTCAGCATCGCTGTGCAGCTTTCCAGATTTGTAAACAACCGAGAACGTGTACTCCTGTAATCGAAGTGCCCATCGGCCGAGTCTTCCTGTAGGGTCCTTAAGCGTCGACAGCCAGCAAAGCGCATAATGGTCCGTGATGACTGCGAACGGACGTCCGTATAAGTACGGACGGAATTTCGCGATAGCCCAAACGAGGGCTAAGCATTCCCGCTCAGTTATAGAATAATTTGTTCCGCTTGCGACAAAAGGCGGCTAGCGTAGGCTATCACACGGTTGGTGCCATTCTGTATCTGAGCGAGTATAGCACCAATGCCATGGCCGCTTGCATCGGTGCGAAGCTCTGTTCGAGCCGTTGGATCAAAATGAGCCAACACAGGTGGTGAGGTGAGGGCGGTAATTAGCGACGCAAAGGAATGTTCTTCGTCCCTTCCCCAAGAGAAGGCCACATTCTTTTTGAGGAGATCCGTGAGGGGCCTAGCAATATCCGCGAAGTTGAAGACAAAGCGGCGGAAGTATGAGCAGAGCCCAATAAAACTGCGAACTTCTTGTGTGGAACGCGAAACCGGGAATTCTCGGACTGCACGGACTTTTTCAGGGTCGGGTTGAACACCAGTGGCGTCAACAAGGTGGCCGAGTAGTTTAATCTGCCGACGTCCAAATGAACATTTCGACGAATTCAGTTGGAGACCAGCGCAACGAAAAACGTCAAGAATTGCCGAGAGACGAGGCAGGTGGCTTTCGAAGGAGGGCGAGAAAATTATTACATCATCCAGATAGCAAAGGCAGGTCGACCATTTGAAACCGCGAAAAAGAGAGTCCATCATACGTTCAAACGCAGCCGGGGCATTGCACAACCCAAAAGGCATGACCTTAAATTGGTAAAGGCCGTCGGGTGTGATGAATGCTGTCTTCTCGCGGTTGCGGTCGTCGACCGAAATTTGCCAGTATCCGGATCGAAGGTCAATGTCGAGAAATAGTTGGCGCCGTGGAGGCAGTCGAGCGCATCATCGATTCGGGGTAAAGGATAAACGTCCTTCTTGGCGATCCGATTCAGGTGGCGATAGTCGACGCAAAAGCGCCAGGTGTTGTCCTTCTTTTTAACTAAGACCACAGGGGAGGCCCAAGGACTCGATGAAGGCTCAATGACGTCTTTACTCAACATTTTCTCGACCTCCGTCTGTATAACTTGGCGCTCAGCATGTGACACGCGGTAAGGGCGTTTGTGGAGTGGACTGGCGTCGCCGGTGTCGATGCGGTGGGTTACGGCATTTGTGCGGCCCAGGGGTCGGTCGTCGACGTCAAAGATATCCAGGTAAGAAACCAGAACATCCCGGAGCGCCGCAATTTGGGAAGGTAAGAGGTCGCTGGATATCATTTTGTCGAGGAACGCCTTATTTTGCAACGTGATGACAGGTTTCGCCATGGTCTTAGTGTCAGGTGTAAAAGAACAAATCGAACATTCATCAAGGGTCGAAAGATCAGCTAAAGTGGTGCCTTGGGGAAGAACTTGGGTCGACGTAGAGAAGTTCAGAACTGGAAGTAGCACCATGTTGTTAGCAACAATCACTATAGTATGTGGTAGTGCGATGTGGGGCGTAAGGGTCAAATCAATGAGGGGAGCTACCAGATAGTCTCCATCACGAACGGACGGGAAGGGCGACAGAGGAACGTACATAGCAGCCTGGGGCGGTAGCCGTAGAGACTCCACGGATCGTAGCCGAGTGCGACTTGGAGGAGTGAAATCGGGACGCAAAGGCAATTCGAGCCGTAAGATACCGGTAGAACAATCGATGAGGGCGGAGTGGGTGGTTAAGAAGTCTATTCCAAGGATGACGTCGTGTGGGCAAGCATCGAGGACTGCGAAGAGAGCGGAAGTGTGGTGGCCAGCAACAGTAACGCGGGCACTGCACATACCAAGTACCGATGTTCGACTTCCGTTAGCAACTCGAACAGTAGAGAACATAGCTGGTGTGAGAAGTTTTTTCAGGCGAGATCGAAGTGTAGAACTCATAACAGATACTTGGGCACCAGTGTCAATTAGAGCAGTAACGGCGTGGCCATTAACGAACACCCGAAGTAAATTGCGTCTTGAAATTGTAGCCGGTTGAGGGTTTTCGTTCCGAGTCGTCAACGCAGCGCCACCTCCAGGAGCTGCACTCGTCAGTTTCCCGGGGAATGGCCAGAATAAGCCGGTGACGGAGAGCGGCGGCGTTGAGGGGAGCGTGACGGCCGACCCTGTGGTGACGGCGAGCGGCTTGACCAGTTTCTTTGGGCGACGACGTCAGCGTAGGACGGTTTGGAGCGTGGAGATGAACGGCGAGCGGAAGAGTCCTGAATATGGTCATCCGAAAAACCGGGTTGCGAATAGTGTCCACGGTCCTGACGGCGGTCGACATTACGAAAGCTTGGCCGGAAATATCCCCTGTTGCGACAATGGCGGGAGATGTGCCCAACTCGAGAGCAAGAAAAACAGATGGGTCGATCATCGTGCGTACGCCACTCAGATGGATTTCGGTAGCGTGGTGAAAACCGAGGAGTCGAAGCTGCCGCAGCGACAAGTGGGGCAGAGTGGTGGTCAGCGTTGTGGACAGGAGTGCTCATGAGCTGCGGCTGGGGAACCTGGACGCCCAGTTTAGCAAACTCCTGGCGTACGACGGCTTGAATGAGCGAGACTGTTGCCCAGTGGTCTTGCGCAGGGGGCTGATAGGAAGCGGGTGCCATGGCTTCCAGCTCCTGGCGAACAATCCTTGCGATATTGGCAGGAGGCGCAAGTGAACGGTGCGCTGCAGAATCCTCGCAAGACGAAGTCGCAGCAGTGTTTGGTAGTCTCGCGATGTGGTGGGTGATTCGCCTGCTTTTTGCTTGTTCAAATCGTCGGCATTCGGATATGATGGAGTCGACAGTGGTGCAGTTCCTGCACATTAGTATGTTGAAAGCATCATCAGCAATGCCTTTCAACAGGTTGCTGATCTTGTCCGCCTCAGACATGTTTTTGTCCGTCTTCCGGCACAGTGCCAGTACGTCTTGGATGTACGTGACGTACGACTCCGTCGATGATTGAACACGCGACGCGAGGTCCTGCCTGGCTGCCATCTGACGAGCAACTGACCGACCGAACAAATCGCGAAGCTTTTGCTTGCATGTGTCCCAGCTGGTTAATTCTTCTTCGTGCGTCTCATACCAGGCGCGTGCCGTACCCCTTAGGTAGAACAGAATATTTGCCAGCATAAGCGTTTCGTCCCACCTGTAGTGCTTGCTGACGCGCTCGAATAATGCGAGCCATTCTTCGACGTCCGTGCTGTCCGTCCCGGAAAACGTGCCAGGGTCAAGAAGATGGGGGGGAATCACAGGTGATGGGGCCGGCGCGGATGGCGAGGCCTGAGTGCCAGTTTCAGGCATCGCGGCTGGAGAAAGCTGGCGTCCACTGCGGAGTTCCAGAGCCGGGTTGTGTGAAGAACCCGCACCTTCCACCAAAAGATGTTACGGGGAAGATTTATTCACCGAGAGCTGGTCTTGCTAACGGCTTAAAGAGCGCACAGTCATGCAGGCCAACGGGAGAAGCTCGAGAGTCCAACCCACTACAACCACGTTGTCATCTTCTTCATTTGGGTGCCAATTCAGCTGTGTCGGGGTGACAGTTTCATACACGTATCAATATGTTCTGATGGTGGTGAGAATGGAGCAAGACTGTCTCCGTGGCGCGATTGGCTAGCGCGATCAGCTGTTAACCGAAAGGTTGGAGTTTGGAGCCCCCCCCCGGTGGTGGTGCTGCGCTTTTTTCTTTGGGCTGATAGCTTTGAAGATATGTTCTGATGGTGGTGAGAGTGGAGCAGGACTGTCTCCGTGGCGCAATTGGCTAGTGCGATTGGCTGTTAACCAAAAAGTTGGAGGTTCGAGCCCTCCCGGGAGTGGTGTTTCGCTTTTTTCTTTGCGCTGATAGCTTTGAAGATATGTTCTGATGGTGGTAAGAGTGGAGCACGACTGTCTCCGTGGCGCAATTGGCTAGCGCGATCGGCTGTTAACCGAAAGGTTGGAGTTTCGAGCCCACCCGGTGGTGATGCGGCGCTTTTTTTTTTCTTTGGGCTGATAGCTTTGAAGATATGTTCTGGTGGTGGTGAGAGTGGAGCAGGACTGTCTCCGTGGCGCAATTGGCTAACGCGATCGGCTGTTAACCGATAGGTTGGAGTTTCGAGCCCTCCCGGGAGTGGTGTGTTGCTTTTTTCTTTGCGCTGATAGCTTTGAAGATATGTTCTGATGGTGGTGAGAGTGGAGCTCGACCGTCTCCGTGGCACAATTGGATAGCGCGATCGGCTGTTAACCGAAAGGTTGGAGGTTCGAGCCCACCCGGTGGTGGTGCGGCGCTTTTTTTCTTTGGGCGGATAGCTCTGAAGAAATGTTCTGACGGTGGTGAGAGTGGAGCACGACTGTCTCCGTGGCGCAAATGGCAAGCGCGATCGGCTGTTAACCGAAAAGTTGGAGGTTGGAGCCCACCCGGTGGTGGTGCGGCGCTTTTTTTCTTTGAGCTGATAGCTTTGAAGATATGTTCTGATGGTGGTGAGAGTGTAGCAGGACTGTCTCCGTGGTGCAATTGGCTAGCGCGATCGGCTGTTAACCGAAAGGTTGGGGTTTCGAGCCCACCCCGTGGTGGTGCGGCGCTTTTTTTCTATGGGATGATAGATTTGAAGATATGTTCTGATGGTGGTGACAGTGGAGCAGGACTGTCTCCGTGGCGCAATTGGCTAGCGCGATCGGCTGTTAATCGAAAGGTTGGAGTTTCGAGCCCTCCCGGGAGTGTGTGTTTGCTTTTTTCTTTGCGCTGATAGCTTTGAAGTTATATTGTGATAGTGGTGAGAGTGGAGCACTACTGTCTCCGTGGCGCAATTGGCTAGCGCGATCGGCTTTTAACCGAAAAGTTGGAGGTTCGAGCCCTCCCGGGAGTGGTGTGTTGCTCTTTTCTTTGCGCTGATAGCTTTGAAGATATGTTCTGATGGTGGTGAAGTGAGCAGGACTGTCTCCGTGGCAAAATTGGCTAGCGCGATCGGATGTTAATCGAAGGTTGGAAGTTCAAGCCCACCGGTGGTGGTGCGGCGCTTTTTTTTCTTTAGGCTGACAGATTTGAAGATATGTTCTGATGGTGGTGACAGTGGAGCAGGACTGTCTCCGTGGCGCAATTGGCTAGCGCGATCGGCTGTTAATCGAAAGGTTGGAGTTTCGAGCCCTCCCGGGAGTGGTGTGTTGCTTTTTTCTTTGCGCTGATAGCTTTGAAGATATATTGTGATAGTGGTGAGAGTGGAGCACTACTGTCTCCGTGGCGCAATTGGCTAGCGCGATCGGCTTTTAACCGAAAAGTTGGAGGTTCGAGCCCTCCCGGGAGTGGTGTGTTGCTCTTTTCTTTGCGCTGATAGCTTTGAAGATATGTTCTGATGGTGGTGAGAGTGGAGCAGGACTGTCTCCGTGGCAAAATTGGCTAGCGCGATCGGCTGTTAACCGAAAGGTTGGAAGTTCAAGCCCCCGCGGTGGTGGTGCGGCGCTTTTTTTTCTTTAGGCTGACAGATTTGAAGATATGTTCTGATGGTGGTGAGAGTGGAGCAGAACTGTCTCCGTGGCGCAATTGGCTAGCGCGATCGGCTGTTAACCGAAAGGTTGGAGTTTCGAGCCCTCTGGGGAGTGGTGTGTTGCTTTTTTCTTTGCGCTGATAGCTTTGAAGATATGTTCTGATATTGGTGAAAGTGGGGCACGACTGTCTCCGTGGCGCCATTGGATAGCGCGATCGGCTGTTAACCGAAAGGTTGGAGGTTCGAGCCCACCCGGTGGTGGTGCGGCGCTTTTTTTTCTTTGGGCGGATAGCTCTGAACAAATGTTCTGACGGTGGTGAGAATGGAGCACGACTGTCTCCGTGGCGCAATTGGCTAGCGCGATCGGCTGTTAACCGAAAGGTTGGGGTTTCGAGCCCACCCCGTGGTGGTGCGGCGCTTTTTTTCTATGGGATGATAGCTTTGAAGATATGTACTGATGGTGGTGAGAGTGGAGCAGGACTGTCTCCGTGGTGCAATTGGCTAGTGCGATCGGCTGTTAACCGAAAAGTTGGAGGTTCGAGCCCACCCGGTGGTGGTGCGGCGCTTTTTTTCTTTGGGCTGATAGCTTTGAAGATATGTTCTGATGGTGGTGAGAATGGAGCAAGACTGTCTCCGTGGCGCAATTGGCTAGCGCGTTCGGCTGTTAACCGAAAGGTTGGAGTTTTGAGCCCACCCGGTGGTGGTGCGGCGCTTTTTTTTCTTTGGGCTGATAGCTTTGAAGATATGTTCTGATGGTGGTGAGAGTGGAGCAGGACTGTCTCCGTGGCGCAATTGGCTAGCGCGATCGGCTGTTAATCGAAAGGTTGGAGTTTCGAGCCCTCCCGGGAGTGGTGTGTTGCTTTTTTCTTTGCGCTGATAGCTTTGAAGTTATATTGTGATAGTGGTGAGAGTGGAGCACTACTGTCTCCGTGGCGCAATTGGCTAGCGCGATCGGCTTTTAACCGAAAAGTTGGAGGTTCGAGCCCTCCCGGGAGTGGTGTGTTGCTCTTTTCTTTGCGCTGATAGCTTTGAAGATATGTTCTGATGGTGGTGAGAGTGGAGCAGGACTGTCTCCGTGGCAAAATTGGCTAGCGCGATCGGCTGTTAACCGAAAGGTTGGAGGTTCGAGCCCACCCGGTGATGGTGCGGCGCTTTTTTTTTCTTTGGGTGGATAGCTCTGAAGAAATGTTCTGACGGTGGTGAGAATGGAGCACTACTGTCTCCGTGGCGCAATTGGATAGCGCGATCGGCTTTTAACCGAAAAGTTGGAGGTTCGAGCCCTCCCGGGAGTGGGGTGTTGCTTTTTCTTTGCGCTAATAGCTTTGAAGATATGTTCTGATGGTGGTGAGAGTGGAGCAGGACTGTCTCCGTGGCACAATTGGCTAGCGCGATCGGATGTTAATCGAAAGGTTGGAAGTTCAAGCCCACCCGGTGGTGGTGCGGCGCTTTTTTTTCTTTAGGCTGACAGATTTGAAGATATGTTCTGATGGTGGTGACAGTGGAGCAGGACTGTCTCCGTGGCGCAATTGGCTAGCGCGATCGGCTGTTAACCGAAAGTTTCGAGTTTCGAGCCCACCCGATGGTGGTGCGGCACGTTTTTTTGGGGGGCTGATAGCTTTGAAGATATGTTCTGATGGTGGTGAGAGTGGAGCAGGACAGTCTCCGTGGCGCAATTGGCTAGCGCGATCGGCTGTTAACCGATAGGTTGGAGTTTCGAGCCCTCCCGGGAGTGGTGTGTTGCTTTTTTCTTTGCGCTGATAGCTTTGAAGATATGTTCTGAAGGTGGTGAGAGTGGAGCACGACTGTCTCCGTGGCGCAATTGGCTAGCGCGATCGGCTGTTAACCGAAAAGTTGGAGGTTCGAGCCCTCCCGGGAGTGGTGTGTTGCTTTTTTCTTTGCGCTGATAGTTTTGAAATTATGTTCTGATGGTGGTGAGAGTGGAGCACGACTGTCTCCGTGGCGCAATTGGCTAGCGCGATCGGCTGGTAACCGAAAGTTTGGAGGTTCGAGCCCACCCGGTGGTGGTGCAGCGCTTTTTTTTTTCTTTGGGCTGATAGCTTTGAAGATATGTTCTGATGGTGGTGAGAGTGGAGCAAGACTGTCTCCGTGGCGCAATTGGCTAGCGCGATCAGCTGTTAACCGGAAGGTTGGAGTTTCGAGCCCACCCGGTGGTGGTGCTGCGCTTTTTTTTTCTTTGGGCTGATAGTTTTTTTTGTTTGGGCTGATAGCTTTGAAGATATGTTCTGATGGTGGTGAGAGTGGAGCAGGACTGTCTCGAGGTGCAATTGGCTAGCGCGATCGGCTGTTAACCGAAAGGTTGGAGGTTCGAGCCCACCCGGTGGTGATGCGGCGCTTTTTTTCTTTGGGCCGATAGCTTTGAAGATATGTACTGATGGTGGTGAGAGTGGAGCAGGACTGTCTCCGTGGTGCAATTGGCTACTGCGATTGGCTGTTAACTGAAAGGTTGGAGTTTCGAGCAAGCCCAGTGGTGGTGCGGCGCTTTTTTTTCTTTGGGGTGATAGCTTTGAAGATATGTTCTGATGGTGGTGAGAGTGGAGCAGGACTGTCTCCGTGGCGCAATTGGCTAGCGCGATCGGCTGTTAATCGAAAGGTTAGAGTTTCGAGCCCTCCCGGGAGTGGTGTGTTGCTTTTTTCTTTGCGCTGATAGCTTTGAAGATATGTTGTGATAGTGGTGAGAGTGGAGCAGGACTGTCTCCGTGGCGCAATTGGCTAGCGCGATCGGCTGTTAACCGAAAAGTTGGAGGTTCGAGCCCTCCCGGGAGTGGTTTGTCGCTTTTTTCTTTGCGCTGATAGCTTTGAAGATATGTTCTGAAGGTGGTGAGAGTGGAGCACGACTGTCTCCGTGGCGCAATTGGCTAGCGCGATCGGCTGTTAACCGAAAAGTTGGAGGTTCGAGCCCACCCGGTGGTGTTGCGGCGCTTTTTTTTCTTTGGGCTGATAGCTTTGAAGATATGTTCTGATGGTGGTGAGAGTGGAGCAAGACTGTCTCCGGGGCGCAATTGGCTAGCGCGTTCGGCTGGTAACCGAAAGGTTGGAGTTTCGAGCCCACCCGGTGGTGGTGCGGCGCTTTTTTTTCTTTGGGCTGATAGCTTTGAAGATATGTTCTGATGGTGGTGAGAGGGGAGCAGGACTGTCTCCGTGGCGCGATTGGCTAGCGCGATCGGCTGTTAACCAAAAGTTGGAGGTTCGAGCCCTCCCGGGAGTGGTGTGTTAATCTTTTCTTTGCGCTGATAGCTTTGAAGATATGTTCTGATGGTGGTGAGAGTGGAGCACGACTGTCTCCGTGGCGCAATTGGCTAGCGCGATCGGCTGTTAACCGAAAAATTGGAGGTTCGAGCCCACCCGGTGGTGTTGCGGCGCTTTTTTTCTTTGGGCTGATAGCTTTGAAGACATGTTCTGATGGTGGTGAGAGTGGAGCAAGACTGTCTCCGGGGCGCAATTGGCTAGCGCGTTCGGCTGTTAACCGAAAGGTTGGAGTTTCGAGCCCACCCGGTGGTGTTGCGGCGCTTTTTTTCTTTGGGCTGATAGCTTTGAAGACATGTTCTGATGGTGGTGAGAGTGGAGCAAGACTGTCTCCGGGGCGCAATTGGCTAGCGCGTTCGGCTGTTAACCGAAAGGTTGGAGTTTCGAGCCCACCCGGTGGTGGTGCGGCGCTTTTTTTTCTTTGGGCTGATAGCTTTGAAGATATGTTCTGATGGTGGTGAGAGTGGAGCAAGACAGTCTCCGGGGCGCAATTGGCTAGCGCGTTCGGCTGGTAACCGAAAGGTTGGAGTTTCGAGCCCACCCGGTGGTGGTGCGGCGCTTTTTTTTCTTTGGGCTGATAGCTTTGAAGATATGTTCTGATGGTGGTGAGAGGAGAGCAGGACTGTCTCCGTGGCGCGATTGGCTAGCGCGATCGGCTGTTAACCAAAAAGTTGGAGGTTCGAGCCCTCCCGGGAGTGGTGTGTTGCTTTTTTCTTTGCGCTGATAGCTTTGAAGATATGTTCTGATGGTGGTGAGAGTAGAGCAGGACTGTCTCCGTGGCGCAATTGGCTAGCGCGATCGGCTGTTAACCGCCAGGTTGGAAGTTCAAGCCCACCCGGTGGTGGTGCGGCGCTTTTTTTTCTTTAGGCTGACAGATTTGAAGATATGTTCTGATGGTGGTGAGAGTGGAGAAGAACTGTCTCCGTGGCGCAATTGGCTAGCGCGATCGGCTGTTAACCAAAACGTTGGAGATTCGAGCCCTCTGGGGAGTGGTGTGTTGCTTTTTTCTTTGCGCTGATAGCTTTGAAGATATGTTCTGATGTTGGTGAAAGTGGGGCACGACTGTCTCCGTTGCGCCACTGGATAGCGCGATCGGCTGTTAACCGAAAGGTTGGAGGTTCGAGCCCACCCGGTGGTGGTGCGGCGCTTTTTTTTCTTTGGGCGGATAGCTCTGAAGAAATGTTCTGACGGTGGTGAGAATGGAGCACGACTGTCTCCGTGGCCCAAATGGCTAGCGCGATCGGCTGTTAACCGAAAGGTTGGAGGTTCGAGCCCACCCAGTGGTGGTGCGGCGCTTTTTTTTCTTTGGGCTTATAGCTTTGAAGATAGTTACTGATGGTGGTGAGAGTGGAGCAGAGCCTGTCTCCGATGGTTGCAATGGCTAGCGCGATCGGCTGTAACCGAAAAGGTGGAGGTTTCGAGCCCACCCCGTGGTGGTGCCGGCTGCTTTTTTTTTCGGATGGGGATGATAGTTTGCAGATATGTCTGATGGTGGTGAGAGTGGGAGCAAGGACCTTGTCTCCGATGGTGCAATTGGCTAGGCGATCGGCTGTTAACCGAAAGTGTTGGAGGTTCGAGCCCACCCGGGTGGTGATGCGGAGCCTTTTTTTTCCTATGGGGAGATAGCTTTGGAAGATTATGGTTGTGATAGTGGTGTAGAGTGGAGCAGGGGCCGGTCTCCCGTGGTGCATTGGCTAGCTGCGATCGGCTGTTAACCGCAAGAGTTTGGAGTTTCCGAGCCCAGCCCCGTGGATGGTGCGGCGCCTTTTTTTTCGTTGGGTGAGAAGCGTCTGAAGAATATGTTCTGATGGTGGTGAGAGTGGAGCAGGACTGTCTCCGTGGTGCAATTGGCTAGCGCGATCGGCTGTTAACCGAAAGTTTGGAGTTTCGAGCCCACCCCGTGGTGGTGCGGCGCTTTTTTTTTCTTTGGGTGATAGCTTTGAAATATGTTCTGATGGTGGTGAGAGTGGAGCAGGACTGTCTCCGTGGCGCAATTGGCTAGCGCGATCGGCTGTTAATCGAAAGGTTGGAGTTTCGAGCCCTCCCGGGAGTGGTGTGTTGCTTTTTCTTTGCGCTGATAGCTTTGAAGATATGTTCTGAAGGTGGTGAGAGTGGAGCACGACTGTCTCCGTGGCGCAATTGGCTAGCGCGGTCGGCTGTTAACCGAAAAGTTGGAGGTTCGAGCCCACCCGGTGGTGGTGCGGCGCTTTTTTTCTTTGGGCTGATAGCTTTGAAGATATGTTCTGATGGTGGTGAGAGTGGAGCAAGACTGTCTCCGTGGCGCAATTGGCTAGCGCGTTCGGCTGTTAACCGAAAGGTCGGAG